>BTHU01000018.1:38315556-38358135 GCA_036184795.1 Tokudaia tokunoshimensis | reverse complement strand
GGACTGCCGGGTCTGTGTTCATTCAGAGAAGATGCACCTAACCCTCAAGAGACTGGAAGCCCCAGGGAGTTTAGAGGTCAGGTGGGGTGGAAGATGGGGACATCCACGTGGAGACAGGGGAATGGAGAGGAGGTATGGGATGTGGACGGGGGGTGGGGGGATAAAATATGGAGTGTAAAAAAAATTTAATTTTTTAAAAGTATTTAACTCTGTATTGACTCATCAAAATAGATCACTGCTGACTTCAAAATAAATATGCAACACTAAAATCTTTACATTTGAATTCCAAATTGTAATTTAAGTTTAACTTCCTCTAAATAATTTTAAAAGAGAAATTGAATGTCAAAATGACAGGCTTATCTTACAAGATAGGGACACTGAACCTTTGTGCACCACTAGGGGGTGCTACTGCACTTTGTTCAGTCACACTGAAATCTCATTCATTCCATTCTGTACTATACTATCAATTTCCTGCCTCTCCCTACACTGGCAGAGAAGTAAACAAAATTTCTATTAAAGATACAGTAACATTAGACAAACACAAATAATGAGGCTGTGATAGCTATTCTTGGTTGTCAACTTGATTACATCTGGAATTAACTAAAATCCGAAAGGCTGGGCACAGATGTAAGGGTTTTGTTTCGGTTTGGTTTTCTTAATTAAATCCTTTGAAGTGGGAAGGCCCACTTCTAATCTGTATCTTTGAGGTGAGAAGATAAAATTTTGGTCCAGATTTGCTGAGGTGGGAAGATTCACCTTTAATCTGGGGCAGCCCTCCTGCTGGCAGCCTATATGAAGGGCATGCAAGAAGAAAGCTCTCTGCCTGGCTGCTTGCTCTGGTTGGCACTAGCAGCTCCAGCATATACCAAAGACCAGCTGAAACAGCCAGCTTTGTGAAGTAAACAGCTACTGCATTCTTAAATCTTCTGTTGCTAGACAGCCATAATTGTATTAGCTGGACCACACAGCCTGTAAGCCATTCTAATAAATCCCATACACATACATACGTGTGTGTGTGTGTGTGTGTGTGTGTGTGTGTGTGTGTGTGTGTGTGTGTATTATAAGTCTTTTGCTCCTCTAGAGAATCCTGACTAATACACAGGCCAAATGACCTGAAATAGTATCACTATCCTATATTACAAAATGTGGTATTACTTGGAACTATTTCCCACTGCATATGAGCAATTCAAAGATTCAAATATACTATCAGTTGACAGATTTTCATAATTTAGGAGAATTTATAAGTTATACAAATGTAGGTTATTTGAACAAAGGAAAAATAAAACTGATCTCAAAATTTGGCAAGAACAAGTTTTCGTAAAATACAAAGCATATTCTCCCAGAAATCTTCACTAAAAATGGAGAACAGAACATGAGAATTTCTAAAAAGAATATATTGCAAATAAACAAGGGGCTAGACATAATTGTATGAAGACTAACAGCTGTGGGAAAGATGATGCCTTACTAGGGGGAGTGCAAGCCTAGAGGCAGCAGGTGAAATGCTCACAAAATGCGTGGCATGGAAGTCACTAGAACATGCTCAGGGAGGAGAGACAGACAGACGACCTCAATGCATGATGCTTTATTTACTTGATCCTCAGAGGCTCCTAGCTACTCTTTACAACTTAAGCCATCCTCCAAAGCTTCCTACAGAGCCATGGATGGTGCTCAGCAGTTCCCTCTGCCACGTGCGCTTCTCACTGCTGAGTTGCTAGAAGGCAGGAACTTCACTAATCACACATGATCATCTGACGGACTCCACACAGGGGAGATGCACTATTATGAGAAAGCTGAGCTATACTGCAGAAGCATCCGTGCACAAGATTAAAGAGCAGTCTCATATCTAGGCCTCAGTGTGTTTACATCGTGATTCACCTCAAGTTCAAGTCCAAAGAGCAGTTACAGAGCTTTACCCAGCTCTTCACGCAACCTTACCTGAGGTACTAAGGGCATCTCCTTATCTTCCCAGTTTGCCCCAGGTCAAAATTCTTAAAATAAAATACTCTTCCTCTCATATTTCATATATACTGTACTAGAACGTTTTTCTTTTGCTTTTAAAACTATATCTACCCAAGTGACATTATACTACCTTAACTATCTAACCAAGCATCATCAAGCTCATAATTACTTCAATAACCCCTAACTACTCTCTCAGCTTCCATCCTTTTCTCACTAATGTATTTCAACAAAACTATCAAGTGTTTCTTAACATTTCAAACTCTAAGTAAGATCATCGGTGATCAGAACATTTGACTGCTTCCTACTCTGAAAGATAAGCGCCCAAGTCTTTACAGTCTCGCCCTACGGCATTCGTGATCGCTGAGCTCTCCTCCGCTGTTTTGTGAATGCTTGTTCTTCCCGTGCTGAATTCCACTGTTGTTCTTATAAATACACTCTGACCGCAGGACCTGTGCACTCCATTTGTAGAATACACAATGTTAACTCACTTACCTCTTTCAAGTTAAACTGTCCCTTGTTAAGGCCAAATGAATTAAAATTCCAGAACCACTGTCTTAGATGGGATTTCATTATTTGTGTGTGTGTGTGTGTGTGTGTGTATTGAGTGTGTGTGTGCAGTGTGTGTAAGTATGAGAGAGAGAAAGTGGAACTAGAGAGAGATCCCTTAGTCAGTTTTGTGCTTGCTGCACAGTCATGAGATTAAATGCCCAGCACTCACATAAAAAGCCAAGCATGGTAAATGGGGAGGCAAAGACAGAAGGGGCTCTGGAGCATGACAGCCAGAAAGCCTAACCAAATTCATAAGCTCTAGATTCAGAGACCTTGTTTCTTGGAAGGAAGGGAAGAAGGGTGGAGGGTGGGAGGGAAGTCGGTAAAGACTGCAACTCATCCCTTGGAACTGAAATTATAGATTTTTGTGAGGTACCATGGGGGTGCTGGGAATCAAACCTAGGTCTTCTACAAAAGTAACAAAGCCCCTCGGCCATCTTTCCTATACCTTGAAATATAGATTTAATATCATCAGGGAGGAGAAGGATTAGTAAGCAGATGATATGAAGTAATAATTGAGGGTGGGTATGAGCAAGGTACAATTATATATAGATAAATGCCATAATAAAATCCACTATTACATATACCTTCCAAAACACTAATGAAAAAAATCATAGGAAAGAAAACCTTTCCCAAAGCCAAATTTGACAGGGAAAGTTTAATAAACACAGCAACTAAGATCACAGCAAAATGAAAGACAAACAAGCAAAAATACACATGCTACTGTTTATAAGGAAGACAGTAACCTAGACATGGAACACTGCTAATGATCCTAAGTAGATTTGTTACAAATAAGCTGTAATACCATGTTTTACACCCCAATAATCCAGTGTTACAACTTTTAAAAAATATTATATATATATATATCATGATTTTATAACCTAGTTTCCAAATGCATCTGTATTTAACTATTTTAAAAATGGGAAATGTCTTGAAAAAGAAAGAAGCATGGTAGTTCCCCATTACAAATGTAAACTATAGAATAAATTAGTAGATTTTATATTAGTATAAATGAATTTGTATAAACATCTAAAACCAATACTTGCATATTAAATGTGCAGCTGTGGAAACTAAGGTTATAACCAAGACAATAAAACACTTTAAAACTTGACAAGATCCTAACTCAGACAAAAGAGATACTGTAAAATGCAGTTATATGGTAAGGATTAATTCAGATTATAATTATAACTGGTATACTTCATAAATTACTAATAAAGTAGATTGTCAGAACACAGTAAGAAAAATAGTCTTGTAAGGATACCGAGTGCTTGTGAGAAAACTCCAAAGAAACAAGAGTCTTGTGACCTTAATTTTTTCAAAAACATGGAATTTTTCTTGGAATGTGTTTTTTATCCCCTTTCCAGGTATAGCAGATAGGAGTGAATTTACTTCAGATTACTCATTACAACTGGCTACTGTCATTTGTTTTAAATGCCTCTATGAAAAAATATGTTTTTGCCATGTGTGGCTTACCCTCGCAGCTGTACGCTTTGTTCATGTGGTTTATCTTATCTCTTAGGGTATAAACTGTCTGACTCTCTGAGTAAAGCTGGCTAGTACATGAGACTTCAGGCCCCTCATGGATTGGGTCCACCCTCCCAGGTCCCATCACCAACTAGAGGAGTAAATAGTAGGTCATACTTTAAAACATTGTTTGTGGTATATAATTTAAAAATAATATTAATAATTTAAGTAATACTATTTATCAATTTGCCATCTGTTAAAAAGTATACAAATTTCAGGAGGAGTATAAAAAAGCATTCAAGAAAATGCTTTGGGGGAAGAAATCCTTGACTATAGCAGAATACAGAGCTAGAGTTTCCCTCTGTTTTCTGCTGTCAAGAAACTGTTGTCAAACAACATTATGAAACCAACTCCTTGAAACTTCTACGGGCAGTGGTGGCTCACACCTTTAATCCCAGCACTTGGGAAGCAGAGGCAGGTGGATTTCTGAGTTCGAGGCCAGCCTGGTCTACAGAGTGAGTGCCAGGACAGCCAGGGCTACACAGAGAAACCCTGTCTCAAGAAACCAAAAAAAAGAAAGAGAGAGAGAAAGAGAGAGAGAGAGAGAGAGAGAGAGAGAGAGAGAGAGAAACTTCTATTATCGGCAAAACATATAAACTCTAAAGAAAGTGTCTACTTACTAATACTGCGAGGTGAAACCAAAGCATTAGCAACCTACAAATAATTATTCAAGGCTACTTTGAAATGCTTTACAAATTAATGTCATTCAATGTTGAAGCCATAAAATATTACACAAGAGATTATTATGAATATAGTATAAAAGAATAGCAAAAAGATGTTAGCTGATAAGCCCACTGCTGTGGTTTTATTAAAGCATGATACAAATAACACTGGACTTCATAGAGTTTATAAAACTGCAGGTGGTATTAGTTAGATTAAGGTAGAAATTTTGGTAGATTCCTCATCTATACATATTTCCAGTCACTCCAGATAATACAGAAAACAGCACATCTAATCATATTGTGATGCCCATGGAATCAGCAGGGAATCAACTGATGAAGAAACGTTAAACAGTGAATACTCAAGTTGTGTTGATTTTTAATTAGCAACTTACACAGGGATAAAGTGTTAGTTTCTGTTATCACTGATGTGACCAAATACCTAACAGCAAGACAGCTTAGGGGAGAAACGGTTTACTGTGAACAGTTTAAGGGATGCAGCCCACCACAGTCAGAAGGCTTGGCAGTGGGAGCATGAGGCAGCTCGTCAGTGTGTATTAAGGAAGGAAGCAGAGATACAAGTGAATGCTGCTGCTTAGGTCGCTTCTCTTCTCCTACCCCTTTTTAATTATTGGAAAAAATCTTTCATTCAACATATTTTGATCATTGTTTCCTCTCCCCCACCTCCTTCCAGAACCTCTACAACTAAAAACCCCCGCCCCTCCTCCTCCTCCTCCTCTCTCTCTCTCTCTCTCTCTCTCTCTCTCTCTCTCTCTCTCTCTCTCTCTCTCTCTCTCTCTCTCTCTCTCCCCTCTCTCTTTCCCTCCCTCCCTCTTTCCCTCCCTCCCTTCTAAAAACAAACATGAAAAAAGTAGAATTGCAAAGAGAATAAGAAACAGACACATACACACAAAAACAAAATCCAGAAAGTGTAATACTTGTGTAACTGCCAGTAAGACAAAAAAAAAAGGTTTCCGGCTTCCCTCTGCCTCCAGAGCTGACCCTGTACCACAGCACTCTACACCCAAATACAGCCAACAGAGAGCTGCTCTCCCAGGAGTGCTGACACACCAGTGAGCACAGGTAATATCACTGCTGTTCAAATTCCTGGCCCAAGAGGGACCCACCTTGAGTCATCAGGTCACAGGAACCAAGGGACATCTGGGGACAGGATCATTCCAGTTTCATTCTGCACCCTGGAGCTGACCCAGTACTACAACTGTCTATACCCAAATTCCTCCCAGAGAGAACTGGTCTCCCAGGAATAATGACACACAGGCTTACAGGAGGGAAAAGCCACAGTCAGACTGGTAATATATTTTACATTAATATTCAGCCTTTTTAGTTCAACCTCTATGAAAGCACAGTCACAAACATTCCCAGAAATGTTGTCTTCTAGAAGATTCTAATCCAGTCAGTTGGCAATAAAGATTAACCTCACAATTGTCATGGTTAATGCTTCAGTGAGTAATCGCAAGATATAAGCTTATGGGTAATACTTATAACTTTAAAACACTTACATTCATAAAGACCTGTTCTCAAATGCTACCATCAAAATGGGAATTATTATAATATCATTAATATAATGACATTAAAATTTTCAAGTGATGCATGAGTGAGTAGGGTTTACTTTAAAACAAAGATTTTTGTCCCATTAGGATCACACTAAGAAATCCTATTAAAATATTCAAAGGAAAAGACAATCATATAATTTCAGAGCCAAAAGATGATGTCAGGTAGATCATGAATTCAAAGATAGTGGGTTACAAGTCCCATATCATCCTGGACTACATATACTAGCAAGACTCAATCTGAAGTTTAAAAAGGTAAGTAACAATTATCAGTGCATGGAGCGAGGGATAAACGGACAGAATCAGTGAGCAAAGTGTTCTGATCATGGTTGTCAGGGAACTGGGTATAAAGAGAGCATCTCCAGGGCTCACTGGATATCCAGGCCAGCCAAAATTGTGAGCTCCACACTCAATGAGAGATCCTCTCAAAATAAAAATAAGATGGAGAGCAACAGAGGAAGACTCTAGACAGCAACCCTGGCCTCTTCATGTACTCTGACAGGCAAGCACACATAGATATGCATACAACACATACAGGCACACACACACAGGGAGAGAGAGAGTTAGCAAATGATCAATTTCAGCATCTATTTAAATTGGAAAGCAACATGAATCTTTCATTAACTAATTTTCATTTGGCTGATTAAGTTGAACAGCTAGATAATCTTTGCCTATTAGCTAGTATGTTCCATTTCTCTACAAACTGAAATCAAGATAGGCAGTTCTAAGAGACAGTAAAATTAAGTGAGCATATTAAGAATGCAAAAATAATTTTGTCAGTATAAATTGTAATTGGCAGAATACTAAAATTAACATTTTCCAAATCCTTCTTAAGATATTGGCTTAAACAAGGTATTTTCAAGTCAAAGAGAAACAAGGACAGTCATCTGGTAATTATCAGTAATGCCTTTTTGGTATAAGTCCCAGAAACTGACAGAATGAATTACTAACTCAGCAATGAATTTTTCAAGTCTAATATTTTAAGTTCTTTGCTTTCAGCAAACTGAGTCAAAACCTAAATTAGTGGTCAACTGGTATAAAATTTAAGATAATTTTTGATGATATACTCCCTCACTTTTTTGTTACAAAACTTGGGAAAGATTCAAAGAATTGAGTGAATTGTTATAACTGATCTGCTACTCAAATGGCTTCATTACTGAGAAAAATTCCTCAGCAAATTCAGCAAAGAGAACTCATGTTAAGCTCTACCAAGGTTTATAAGTAATAATTATCAAGACACTTATGAACTTTGAAAGACAATCAATCTACCCCTTTCCTTAAGACTTAAGTTTCTAGTCAAATTTTCTTAAATTTAACTTTCAATTAAAATTTGTACTTGTTATTTTAATAAATTGTGTATTAATTGTTATAATTTAACTCAATCCAGTAAAAATTTAGTCCTTAATTCCTCTCATCACTGGGATTATCTGAATGTCTCATTTCAAATAATATGCATATTTTTGTGAATATCTATAAAAAGATGTTTTTAAAAAATATAGATACAAGTATATTCTCTCTTTGGATTTATAGAAAATTACTACCAAAAACATGTTATATATGGAAGAACTACTATGAAAAATATGAGGAGTAATACTCTCACCAGAAGTCATAGACTATTACACAAAAGCCCCACGGCAGGCATGGGCTATCCACCTCTATGCTGCCAGGTGGTTCAGAGGCAATTCTGGCTACTGCTACTTCTCTTGACTGACTGACAGAGCTTGTGGGTAAACACTCCTATTATTTTTCTACTTATTTATTCCACTGCTGAAGATACCACATACAGGACTTGGAGAATCAAGCTATATGGACTAGAAGCTTTCTTCCTGATGACTAACCACCATAGAGTCAGAAGATACAATGTAGGTTGGTGGATGAAATCTCTTATCAATATCCTGCTCAGCTGTAAATATTGTGAACTGCAATAATGACTGGTCTGGCAAGATAAGTCCAACAGTGCAATATAGGAATTAAGATACTAGAGTTAACCGACATCCAATTGGCATATAGTCCTGTGCAATAGGAGGAAAGTCGTGCCTATTACTGAAAACCTAGCAAAGAACCCATGGCTGGAGAACTCACAACCCTCGAGGAGAATCTACTACTGCCATTCTTCGAGTCTGACATAGTATCCAACTGTCTTCTAAATACTGTTCTTTCAAGCATGAGGTAATACAGCCGTCACACCTCATCAGAGAAGCTCCAACCACAACTGACAAAGTGCAGAGAATGAGAGTCTGTGGTGTACACACCCCAAATGGGACATATAACAACCTGTACACATGGCTCGGGGGACAGGTACATCAACAGAGTATGTGTTGATAGTAATATAAAGGTTGTAGAGGTATTTATTAAGACAGTTGCAATGCTTACGAATGTCAATAATAGAAATATGTATTTTCCATAATTACTTGAAAATTATTTAATTCTGCTTAGACTCTAAAGGACCAGAGGTAGAGGACCAGAAAACTGCAGTGAAAAGGTGTGTTCTAGACAGAACTCGGATGTTGCGCCCATGACTTCTCAAAAACTATGGTTACTTGCACAAGACCTCCCCAAGATCACACCAGACAACATTTCAGCATGGATGAGGGAAGGGTTCACAAGGCCTTACCTCCAGTTGAGGAGCTATCAGTTCCTGGAATTGGGTAAAGAAGCTTCATTTTAGGGATGAGGCCTCTGGCATGCTGCTCATGTCCTACTGGTCAACCCTACACACATGTGCATAAGGGGAAAACTGACTAGATGTGGACAGAGTGTGTGTAGATGTGTGTATGTGTGTTTGTGTAAGCGTGCGTGTGTGTGTGTGTGTGTGTGTGTGTGTGTGTGTGTGTGTGTGTGTGTGAAAACGGAACATGAACTTGAGGAGGGGGAAGAATACAGTAGGAGTTGCTGGAGGAAAATAGGATCAAAATAAACAATAGTAATATATAAAATTCTCAAAATACATTTTCAGAAACAAGAAAAGAAAACTATCAATGGTAGGAACTTCCCCCAGAGACTGCCCAAAAGCTAGTAGGCATTTAGGATAAATCTACTCAGTTTATACAGTAATCCATACTAATATTCTATTTAACTACCATTTGTAAAAGTGTTTCTATGAGAAATGGATTATAAACTCCTACATGGCATATTTAAGATGTATGTTCTTCCTCATTCTCAATAACTGCACCACAGTTTTAGTAGTGACTATTCTAATAAAATCTACATCCCTCTAATACTGACAGACTGTTACCTTTCTCTGTTAATATGAAATAATGCCTCTTTAAATTAATCATTCCCTGAAGTGGAAACGGGGTTTTTTGGGGTTTTTTGTTTGTTTGTTTTTGTTTTTGTGAAAAGTAGGTTGGATGGTGTTTTGCTAGGGAACTTGAAGGAACGTGTTGTTAAAGTGGACTCAGGTGTGAAAGGCTAAGGACGACTACTGAAGGAATGTTTCGCTGAAGCAGACACAAGAGAGAGGATGTTCTGCTAAAGCAAGCACGTGAAAGGACACATGATGAAAAAAAATTTTTTTGGTTTTGGTTTTGGTTTTTCAAGACAGGGTTTCTCTGTATAGCGCTGGCTGTCCTGGAACTCACTCTGTAGACCAGACTGGCCTTGAACTCAGAAATCCACCTGCCTCTGCCTCCCAAGTGCTGGGATTGAAGGCATGCACCACCACTGCCCGGCAAAAGATTCTTTGCTAACAACACACGTTTGGGTCTGCCTTACGCTGTGTAGTTGGGATGCCATAGAGAGAAACACACCAAAAAACTTCTGTTGGTATGGTGCAATTTGTTGCCTATTCCAAGGACTCAGGCTGATTGGATGCATGTGCTGAGGCAAGACCTGTGCTGAAAAAAAAGGTGTGTGGAGGACACGTGATGTTTGGAGAGAATAAATAGGACTCCACTGAGAGACAGAGACAGCTTGGCTTGCTAGTACAGCTAGCTGTGCAACACTTGTGAGTCTCTTTTCTTCACTGATCTTTGCTTCCCTGAGAGAGGCACAGCTGAGAACTTCTGGTGTTCCTGTTGGCCCCTCCTGCTGACTCAAGCAGAGGTTGAGGCCTGGCTGTCTCTGCTAGGTCATGTCACTGCTGGTGCTAACCCGACTCCACCTAACTGTACTGCTGGTGTATCCAGGAGGTGTTTGCTAGTGGATTGAGATGCTGCTACCTGCTAACCTGTGAACTAAACTACTGATTTCCAAACAACACAAACAAGACTTGCTCCAAAGAACCCTTTCTAAACAGGTCCACTTCCTCCATATCCTTTCTTTTCCACTATCTCTGGTAAGTGGTGGGTTACAAGGGAGATTAAAGCATTTAAAAACTATCATTAAAAATAGTATTTGACAAACTTAAGGTTACAATGCCCAATGCATGCTAAATTAAAAAACAAAATGAGATATTCAATCTAAGCCAGAGCAGAGTATTATGAATAGTTTCGTCTTAATGGCTTAAAGCATGAGTTAGTACTACTTAATTTTATTCTATATGCATTTTCTATATTTGTAAATCTAGGATCTGTGACATACTGGCTTCTGAATGTGTTAACACTGGAAAAAAAAAGAAGGGCTGATAAAGAAAACAGATATCTCTACCCAACTACATATTAGAATTATCTCAGTAACTACTACAAAAAAAATTGTTCAGGACCACCCTTGGATATTCTTGTTCAGCTGGTCTAATGTGCAAAGAAGTGTGTACAATTTCTTTTTCAAAGCTTCCACACTCAGTTTGATACAATCAATTGAAAAATAGCCATTAGCTAATTCCTGAGATAAATCATGCCAAATTTTTACTTTTGATATAAAATGAAAACACCTGAGGTGCTTGAGGAGACCATCAAACATTGTTCTATAATCTCTGATGACCTAATAGTCAGTATCTCCTAAAGAAACATTACTGACATATTTGATAAAAAAACACTTTCTTTAAATTCACCATTTTCTGTTTGTAGTTTAGAATTTAAAGTTAATATGATATATTGTAAATTATTGTTTTCAGTTACAAAAATTCATGTAAAGGTCTCAAGTGTTGATGTTTATCTATTAGCACACAGGTACAACAACAGTATATGTGTTGGTCTGAATACAACGGTTGTAAAAGTTCTAATTAAAGCAGTTGCAATGCTTACAAATGTTAATAATAAAAATACATATTTTTTCATAATTGCAATAAAATTATGTTACTTAATTCTGCTTAGATTTTTTTTCAAAAATACACCCTGATCAATCATATGCCTTCAGATTTACTTAAGATATGGAATTGGAAAAATGTATACTTCAATATTGAAATATTTTAATGTGGTAAAAAAGTTAAACCTCTTTTTCTTTCAGCTCCTAAAGAATGCAATATTCATGAAAAATTCAAAATAAAAACATGAAATCTATAAAGTAAAATAAATAAAAGTGTGGTGTCTGTGTGGACCCTGGTGGGAGACGGGCCACAAAGGAGTGGAAACGGGCTAGAAAGAAAGACTCAAGAGGGGCAGTAAAGACCTAGGAAGACATGAATCTTGGGTTCACAACAAGAGGTACAGTCTGCAGGAGATAAAGTAGGCTGGGAAGAGGGGTTCCTGCCAACAATCAGCAGCAAGACTCAGGGTAAGTCCACAGAGACCAGACTTGAGAACAGGTCTGCCCTCCAAAAGACCCAACAAGCAACTGAAAGAGTCAGATACAGATATTTACCCCCAGCCAATGGAGAGAAGCTAGTGACCCCTGGGGATGAATTAGGGAAAAGCTCAAAGAAGATGAGGAGGAGGGTGACCCTGTAGGAAGACAAGCAGCTTCAATTAACCTGGACGCCCAAGATCTCTCAGACATTGGACCACCAACCAGGCAGCATACACCAGCTGATATGAGATCCCAACACATATACAGCAGAGGACTGCCAGGTCTGGGTTCAGACAGTGAAAATGCACCTAACTCTCAAGAGTCTGGAGACCCCAGGGAGTGGGGAGGTTTGGTGGGGTGGGAGAGTGGGGACATCCTCGTAGAGACGGGGGTGTGGAGGAGGTAAGGAATATGGAACAGTCAGAGGGTGGACCAGGAGGGGGATAAAATCTGGAGTGTAAAAAAAAAAGATTAGATAAAAATTTTTTTAAAAAGTTACCTACTTGAATATCAACCTAAGAAAATTTTCTTCCTCAGCTTATTTGCATCTAATGATTTCAAAACTATATTAAGAGTAAAGATATATTTATATTTCAGTCATTCAAGACAACAAGTATTCACCCAGAACTACTATGTAAAAAGAAAAGGAGAACAGCTCCTATCTACTCATCATCCACTCAATCTCCAAGTGTTGCATAAACATACAGACAATTACAATGTCATTGTTCATATCCAGATTAGGCAGTTATCTTCTGGACAGCTGATGACCAAATTTAGTAATCGTTAAATAATTTGAACATCAACTATGTACTTCCAATATTTAAGTACTTATTAAATGTTTGTGGTAAATAAAATAAAATATAACATCACTGCCTTCAGACAACCAATATGTAAAGTATAGGTAAGAGAGTAAATCTCAGAATAATATAATAAAGATAGTAGCAAAAACATACAAAGTTCAGAAGAAGTATTGATAAAATCCTTTATCCTGTGAAAGAAATATCTCACTAGCTTTAGAAGAACCTGTGTGACTTTTATTTTTTTATGGACAAAATAAAGGAGTCTCTAAATGGAATAAGCAAAGTGTGGAAGGAAAAACAAGCATTAAAGAAACGGTGTCTTGTTAATCAAAGACACAATTCAAAAATAACTGGAAAAGTAGAGAAATATCTTAGTAAAATGCTCACCAATCAAGCATAAAGCCTGAGTTAAGATTCCCAGACCCATGCAAAAGCATCATGTATGACAGCATGTACCATAATCCCAGCACTGGTGAGGCAGAGGCAGGCTGGAGTGTACTGTCTAGCTGAAATGGTAAGATCCAGGCTGAATGAGAAACCTTGTCTCAAAAATCAGTTAAAGGTCTTGGAAACAACAGGAATAGAAGGCCCATAGCTAAACATAGTAAAAGCAATATACAGCAAACAAGTAGCCAACATCAAACTAAATGGAAAGAAACTTGAAGTAATCTCACTAAAATCAGGGACTAGACAAGACTGCCCTCTCTCTCCATATCTTTTCAATATAGTACTTGAAGTTCTAGCTAGAGCAATTAGACAACAAAAGGAGGTCAAAGGGATACAAATTGGAAAGGAAGAAGTCAAACTATCACATTTGCAGATGATATGATAGTATACTTAAGTGACCCAAAAAACTCCACCAGAGAACTCCTACAGTTGATAAACAACTTCAGCAAAGTGGCCGGATAGAAAATTAACTCAAGCAAATCAGTAGCCTTCCTATATACTCAAAGGATAAATAGGCTGAGAAAGAAATTAGGGAAATGACACCCTTCACAACAGCCACAAACAATATAAAGTATCTTGGTGTGACTCTAACCAAACAAGTGATCTGTATGACAAGAACTTCAAGTCTCTGAAGAAAGAAATCAAAGAATACCTCAGAAGATGGAAAGATCTTCCATGCTCATGGATTGGCAGGATTAATATAGTAAAAATTGCTATCCTGCCAAAAGCAATATACAGATTCAATGCAATCCCAGTCAAAATCCCAACTCCATTCTTCATAGAGTTAGAAAGAGCAATTAGCAAATTCATCTGGAATAACAAAAAACCCAGGATAGCTAAAACTATTCTCAAGAGTAAAAGAACCTCTGGGGGAATCAGTCTCCCCAACCTCAAGCAGTACTACAGAGTGATAGTGTTAAAAACTGTGTGGTATTGGTACAATGACAGGCAGGTAGATCAATGGAACAGAATTGAAGACCCAGAAATGAACCCACACACCTATGGTCACTTGATCTTTGACAAGGGAGCTACAACCACCCAGTGGAAAAAAGAAAGCCTTTTCAACAAATGGTGCTGGTTCAACTGGAGGTCAGCATGCAGAAGAATGCAAATTGATCCATTCTTATCTCCTTGTACTAAGTAAAGCCCAAGTGGATCAAGGATCTCCACATAAAACCAGAAACACTGAAACTAATAGAAAAGAAAACTAGGTAAGTGCCTTGAGCACATGGTCACAGGAGAAAATTTCCTGAACAGAACACCAATAGCTTATGCTCTAAGTTCAAGAATTGACAAATGGGACCTCATAAAATTACACAGTTTCTATAAAGGCAAAGGACACTATCAAAAGGACAAAACGGCAACCAACTAATTGGGAAAAGATCTTTACCAACCCTACAACTGACAGAGGGCTAATATCCAAGGTATACAAAGAACTCAAGAAGGTAGATTCCAGAGAGTCAAATAACCCTATTAAAAAATGGGGTACAAAGCCGGGGTGGTGGGTGGCGCATGCCTTTAATCCCAGCACTTGGGAGGCAGAGGCAGGTGAATTTCTGAGTTCAAGGCCAGCCTGATCTACAGAGTGAGTTCCAAGACAGCGAGGGCTACACAGAGAAACCCTGTCTCAAAAAACAAAAACAAAAAAAAATGGGGTACAGAGCTAAAGAAAGAATTTTCACCTGAGGAATATCGAATGGCTGAGAAACACCTAAAGAAATGTTCAACATCCTTAGTCATCAGGGAAATGCAAATCAAAACAACCCTGAGATTCCACCGCACACCAGTCAGAATGGCTAAGATCAAAAACTCAGGAGACAGCTGGTGCTGGCAAGGATGTGGAGAAAGAGGAACACTCCTCCACTGCTGGTGGGGTTGCAAGCTGATAAAACCACTCTGGAAATCAGTTTGGCGGTTCCTCAGAAAACTCGGCATAATACTACCCGAGGACCCAGCTATGCCACCACTACTGGGCATATACCCAGAGGACTCTCCAACGTGCAATAAGGACACATGTTCCACTATGCTCATAGCAGCCTTATTTATAATAGCCAGAAGCTGGAAAGAACCCAGATGTCCCTCAATGGAGGAATGGATACAGAAAATGTGGTATATTTACACTATG
Source organism: Tokudaia tokunoshimensis (assembly GCA_036184795.1). NCBI lineage: Eukaryota > Metazoa > Chordata > Mammalia > Rodentia > Muridae > Tokudaia > Tokudaia tokunoshimensis. Next base: position 38,342,897 of record BTHU01000018.1, on the reverse strand, counting down.
GAGTACTACTCAGCTATTAAAAACAATGAATTCATGAAATTCTTAGGCAAGTGGAATGTCATCCTGAGTGAGATGACCTGTTCACAAAAAAAAAAAAATCACATATGATATGCACTCACTGATAAGCGGATATTAGCCCAGAAGCTTGGAATACCCAAGGAACAATTCACATATCAAAGGATACCAAGAAGAAGGAAGGAGAGGCACCTGGTCCTGGAAGGGCTCAATGTGGCAGTGTAGGGGAATACCAGGAAGGGGAGGCGGGAGTGGGTTGGTTGGGGAGCAGGGGGTAGGGAAGAGGACATATGGGACTTTTGGGGAGGGGGGGAACCAGTAAGAGGGAAATCATTTGAAATGTAAATAAAGCATATACCTAATAAAAAAAATTTTAAAAAAGTAGTAAAAGGATCGGAGGATGGATGTGGGAGGAATGGAAAGTGAATGTGATCAAGGTGCATTGTCTGAAATTCTCAAATAATCAATAAAAATTATTTTAGAAAAATAGTTAAAGTAAAAAAGAATAGAGGACGCTAGGAAAAAATGGCCTAGCACTTATTAGAACCACAAAAACAGCTCAGTGAAATCTACTATGATGAATACATGAAAATATACTTTGGAAAAATGTTAAGTCAGCAAATCCTCTCTGCAGAAACAGTCCCTAAGGAATCTCTACCTAGTCACTGAGTCAGGTCAGATATTGTGAGTGGCTAGAGAGAAGGCAGAGCTATTCTTAGAGATCAAATTTGTCCACATCTCTGTTTGATTATACTCTAGTGGGCCACACAATATGAACCAAGAGAATCAGTTTTAATGAAGTACTGAAACTTAATTCCTACTGAAGTTATATTTACCTTTCTCACACAGGACTCCAGACCAGAGCTTCTTTCTTGCCTGTGTACAGTGCAATCTATTGTAAGCATTAAATATAATGAAAATGAATAAAAGTGAGAGGTCCCAAGATATATGATTGTCTTAAGAGCTTATCTTATGTCACTGGTCATTCTGTAAGACTTAAGGAAAGAAAGTCCTTACGATCCCTGGGACATGGAAAAAGACATACCTTAGAATAGAGATTGACAAATTCAGAGAACACAATAAACAAATAATTGTGACAATGCCTCATTAGCTATTCACTTTTATTTTCTAGGTTCTCCTAAGATCAAATAATTTCACAAAAGAATAGGACACTACTATAAACAAAGAAACAATCAACAAGACTGATGCAGTTAATCTAAGTCCTTTAAATATCTGACACTGTTTTCAGAAGGATGGAGAGATAGAAATTAAACACTGTTGATGGGGACATAAATTAGTACAAACTTTAAGACAAACGACATGGTACTTCCTCAAAAGTAATTTGTAAATACCTATGATATGATCCAGCAACACACTACTGAGTATATTTCCAAAGGAAATAAAGTAAAAACAGTAGAGATGTCAGATCTCCTGTACTTATTGTAGCACTATAGAATCAACTTAGGTATATATCTATCTATCAACAAATAAATGGATATGTGAGATTTTATAAAAATGTAGATCTATAACAAATATCTTCAATGGAATCCACATATAAGAACAAATTCTTGTCACATCTGACAAGGTGGATGGGTATGCTGTTAAACAAAGTAAGTCATGAAAAGTAAGATAAAGAGAATATGCTCTTGCTCATATGTGAAATCTCAAACAACTAACTTTGTAGCAGAGTGAGATGGTAGGTACCAGAGTGAAGAAAGGATATTGGATCCAGATTATATATTAGTTTGGATAAGGGGTAGAAAGTTTCCTGAACAAGGAAACACCTATAGTAACAAAACGCAAGGAAGTGATGGCTTAAGTCTGGGGACTGGAGGTAAAGAGCAGGTAGAGGAGCAGCAAATAAGAATTGTGACATTACGGAGTCTTCTCTTGGATGATAAAGATGTTCCACAGCTGATAATAGTGATGGCTGTAAAATTTTGTGAACATACTGAAACCACTGAATTAAAAATTTATAATGGGTGAGTTTTATTTGAGTTATGTTTTAATAAAGTTGTCCAGAGTTTTAAGCAAACAGAGTCCCACTGAAACACATTATAATCAATTCTCAAAAGGCAAAGACAGAATTCTGACAGCAAAATGATTCACCACATACAAGCACATTCAATGACACCACCAGCATATCTCTCTCTCAAGACTTGGCAAGTCTCACTGACACACAGAGAGTGCTGACACTAAAAGACAGCTAAAGATGAGCACCATGTCCAAAAGATGTGGCCTCCTAACAAGAGCTGGAGAGGTTATCACTAGAACTTTTTAGAAAACACACAACTAAAGGGAAATTCTAAAATTTCAATGAGAGAATCTCAGATGTGAGTCTATAGAAACCAGAAAAATATAAAGGGACCATAGATTGGGGGTAGAAAGGCAGGTCTAGAGAGGAGAATAGCAAGTGACAGGTGATATAAAATAAGAAAAGGAAAAGGGGAAGAGGTCTGGGGTGGGTGGGTGTGTGTGTGTGTGTGTGTGTATGTGTAAAAGTCAATTGGGCTGACAATAGCACCCACAAGAACCATAGACTAATGAAAATCCCAGGACTAACCATGAGAAAAATGCTTCAGAAATGGTTGGTTAGGGTAATCCAAATGACTTCTAAAACAATAGGGATCATCAATGCAGCTCTGGGTTGCTTCTTCAGGGTTGAAAATGGCCCCTACTGTTGAACTCACACTTGAAACTAGGAATCGGTTGATCTGACGTGGTATACCTTAAAGACTCTTTCCTACAATCTAGCCTCCTTACCACTAGAAAATATTGTGCTGGCAACCAGCTGCTGTGTAATTGAAGTTAGGCTCCACACAACAGGAGGAAAATGTCTGGTAATTAAATAATTTTAATAAAAGTATTGACACGAAGGATTGCAACACATTTAAAATGCTCTACACATTTAAAATTTTAAAAAGGAAAAAATTATCAGAGTAAAGATATACCTCTTATAATAGAAAAACATTATCAGTCATTCATTTGATATGGAACTATTATCCAGGATATATTAGGAAGGTTATAAATAAACACCAAAACCCCCACAAATAATCCAATCAACAAGTAGACACATGAACTGAATAAGTAGTTCTTATAAAAAAAATATAAATGATTAGTAAGTACTTAAAACATTTAACATTGGGGGCTTCCAGCTGTGCCCAGAGCTGACACTGTGCCACAGCTCTCCATACCAAAATACTGCCAAGAGAGAGCTGGTCTCCCAAGAGTGCTGACACACTAGTGAGCACACATAAGACCACCACTTGTGGCAAATACCTGGACCAGGATGGACAAGCCTTGAGCCATCAGGACATAGGAACCAACAAACAGCCTGGGACAGGATCCTACCAGTTTCTGTCTATGCCCCGGGACTGACCACTGACCATGTGCCAGAGCTCTCCATGCCCAAATTCCTCCCCCGAAAGACCTAGTCTCCCAGGAGTACTGACACACAGGCTTACATGAGGGAAAAGACACAGTCAGAGACAGAAAGACCAACAAACACCACAGATAACCAGATGGCAGGAGGCAAGGGCAAGAACATAAGCAACAGAAACCAAGGCTACTTGGCACCATCAGAACCCAATTCTCATACCACAGTGAGCCCAATACATCAAAAAAAGTAAGACTCTGATTTAGAATCAAATCTCATGATGATGATAGAGGACTTTAAGAAAGACATAAATAACTCCCTTAAACAAATACAGGAGAACACAGTTATAGAAGAAAGTGCAAATTCCAACTTAAAGGGCCAGTAAATATCTTCAACAAAATTATAGAAGAAAACTTCCCTAACCTAAAGAAAGAGATGCCTATAAATATACAAGAGGGCTAAAGAACTCCAAATAGGTTGGAACAGAAAAGAAGTTCCTCCAGTCACATAATAGTAAAAACACAAAATGAACAAAACAAAACAAAAAAAAGAATATTAAAAGCAGTAAGGGAAAAAGGTCAAGTAACATATAAACACAGACCTATCAGATTTACACCAGACTTCTCACCAGAGACTATGAAAGCTAGAAGATCCTGGGCAGATGTTATACAGACCATAAGAAAACACAAATGACAGCCCAGGGTACTATGCACAGCAAAAATCTTAATTACCATAGATGGAGAAACCAAGATATTCCATGACAAAAACAAATTTACACAATATATTTGCACAAATCCAGCCCTATAGAGGATAATAGATGGAAAACACCAACACAAGGAAGGAAACTACACCCTAGAAAAAGCAGGAAAGTAATCTTTCAACAAACCCAAAAGAAGATAGTCACATAAACATAAAGATAACATAAAAAATAACAGGAAGTAGCAATCACTATTCCTTAATATCTCTTAACATCAATGAACTCAATTCCCCAATAAGAAGACATAGAATAACAGATTGGATACATAAACAGGACCCAGCATTTTGCTGCATATAGGAAACACACCTCAGTATCAAAGATAGACACTACCTCACAGTAAACGGCTGGAAAACAATTTTCCAAGCAGATGGTCCCAAAAAAACAAGTTGGAGTTGCCATTCTCATATTGAATAAAAGCAACTTTCAACCAAAAGTTATCAAAAACTATAAGGAAGGACACTTCATACTCATCAAATGAAAAATCTACCAAAATGAGCTCTCAACTCTGAACATCCATGCTCCAAATGCAAGGACACCCACATTCATAAAAGGAACTTTACTAGACTTCAAAGTACACACTGCACCTCACACAATAATAGTGGGAGACTTCAACACCCCACTCTCATCAATGGACAGATCATGGAAACACAAACTAAACAGAGAAACATTGAAACTAACAGAAGTGATGGACCAAATGGATTTAACAGGTATCTATAGAACATTTCATCCTAAAAGAATATACCTTCTTCAGAGTACCTTCTTCAAAATTGACCATATAAATGATCACAAAACAGGACTCAACAAATACAAAAAGACTAAAATAATCCCTCACATCCTATCATATCACCACAGACTAAGGCTTGTCTTCATTAGCAACAAAAAACAACAGAAATCCCACAAGTGCATGAAAGCGCAACAATGATAACTTGGTCAAGGAAGAAAAAAGGAAAGAAATCAAAGACTTTTTAGAATTTAATGAAAATGAACTCACAACATACTGAAACTTATGGGACACAATGAAAGTAGTGCTAAGAAAAAAAAACTCATATCTTTGAGTGCCTACGAAAAGAAACTGGAGAGAACATACACTAGCAGCTTGACAGCACACCTGAAAGCTTTAGAACAAAAAGAGCTAATCGATCCAAGAGGAGTAAATAGCAGGAAACAATCAAATTCAGGGCTGAAATCAACCAAGTAGAAACAAAACGAACTACACAAAGAATCAACAAAACCAAGTGCTGATTATTTGAGAAAATCAACAAGATAGATAAAATCTCAGCCAGACTAAGCAGAGGGCACAGAGATAGTATCCAAATTAACAAAGTCAGAAATGAAAAGGGAGACATAACAACAGAAACTGACAAAATTCAAAAAAATCATCAGATCCTACTACAAAAGCCTATATTTAATAAAAATGGAAAATCTGAATGAAATCAACAATTTTCTAGTCAGATACCAAATACCAAAGTTAAATCAGGAATAGATAAACCATCTAAACAGTACAGTAACCCCTAAAGAAATAGAAGCAGTCGTTAAAAGTCTCGCAACTAAAAAAAAGGCCAGGGCCAGATGGTTTTAGTCGAAAATTCTATCAGGCTTTCAAAGAACACCTAATACCAATACTCTTCAAACTAATATACAAAATAGAAACAGAAGGAACACAACTCCATTCATTCTATGAAGTCACAGTTATGCTGATACCAAAACCACACAAAGACCCAATGAAGAAAGAGAGCTTCAGACCAATTTCCCTTATGGATATCAATGTAAAAATACTCAATAAAATTCTCAAAAAGCAAATGCAAGAACACATCAAAACAATCATTCACCACAATCAAGTGGACTTCATCCCAAGGAAGCAGAGATAGTTCAATATATGGAAATCCATCAACACAATCCACTACACAAACAAATCCAAAGAAAAAAACCACATGATCATTTCATTAGATGCTGAAAAAATCATTTAACAAAATTCAACATCATCTCATATTAAAAGTCTTGGAAGGTGGGCAGTGGTGGTGCACACCTTTAATCCCAGCACTTGGGAGGTAGAGGCAGGTGGATTTCTGAGTTCGAGGTCAGTCTGTTCTATGGAGTGAGTTCCAGGACAGCCAGGGCTACACAGAGAAACCCAGTCGCGAAAAAACAAAAAACAAAAAAAAAAAATCTTGGAAAGATCAAGAATTCAAGGTCCATACCTAAGCATAGTAAAAGCTATACACAGCAAACCAATAGCTGGCATCAAACTAAATGGGGAGATACTTGAATCAATCCCACTAAAATCAGGGACTAGACAAGGCTGCTCACTCTCTCCCTGTCTATTCAATATAGTACTTGAAGTTCTAGCTAGAGCAATTAGACAACAAAAGGAAGTCAAAGGGATACAAATTGGAAAGGAAGAAGTCAAACTATTATTATTTGCAGATGATATGATAGTATACATAAATGACCCAAAAAATCCACCAGAGAACTCCTACAGCTGATAAACAACTTCAGCATAGTGGCTGGATATAAAATTAACTCAAACGAATGAGTAGTTTTCCTCTACTCAAAGGATAAATGGGCTGAGAAAGTAATTAAGGAAGAGATGTTCTTCACAAAACTCACAAACAATACAAAAGATCTTGGTGTGACTCTAACCAAACAAGTTAAAGATATGTATGACAAGAACTTCAGGTCTCTGAAGAAAGAAATCAAAGAACACTTCAGAAGATGGAAAGATCTTCAATGTTCACGGATTGGCAGGATTAATATAGTAAAAATAGTCATCTTGCCAAAAGCAATCTACAGATTCAATGCAATCCCCATCAAAATTCCAACTCAATTCTTCATAGAGTTAGAAAGAGCAATTCTCAAATTCATCTGGAATAACAAAAAAAAAAAAAAAAAAAAACAGGATATCGAAAACTATTCTCAACAATAAAGGAACGTCTAGGGAAATCACCATCCCTGACCTCAAGCTCTACTACAGAGCAATAGTGATAAAAACTGCATGGTAGTGGCACACTGACAGACTGGTAGATCAATGGAATAAAACTGAAGACCCAGTAATGAGCCCACACACCTACAGTCACTTGATCTTTGACAAAGGAGCTAAAACCATCCAATGGAAAAAACACAGCATTTTCAACAAATGGTTCTGGTTCAACTGGTGGTCAACAGGTAGAAGAATTCAAATTGATCCATTCTTATCTCTTTGTACAAAGCTAAAGGCCATGTGAATCAAAGACCTCCACATAAAACCAGATACACTGAATCTAATAGAAGAGAAATTGGGGAATCGCCTCGAGTACAAGGGTACAGAGGAAAAGTTCCTGAACACAACACCAATGGCTTATGCTCTAAGATCAAGAATCGACAAATGGGACCTCATAAAATTGCAAAGCTTCTATAAGGCAAAGAACACTGTCAATAGGATAAAACAGTAACCAACAGATTGGTAAAAGATCTTTACCAATCCTGCATCTGATAGAGGGTTAATATCCAATATTAACAAAGAACCCAAGAAGTTAGACTCCAGAGAACCGAATAACCCAATTAAAATGTGGGGAAGAGAAATAAAGAGAGAATTCTCAACTGAGGAAATTCTTTTTTTTTTGTCATTATGAAGTTTTTATTTATTGTTTAATAATAAACATTTTTACTATTTGACAATATCTCAGTATGGGCTGACTGGCAAAAGTACAATATAAAATACTAATAAGCAAGTAGATGAATTTTTTCTCAATTTTCCCTTTATTTTATGAACAATTTTCCATCACCCGATGGCACATAGGCCTATTTTGGAAAAAGATGTAAAGTAGAATGTGGTACCTCATCATGGAATCTGATAGCTGAATATTTCTCAATAATATGGAATTTCAGAAAGAATAATTTTTAATTAATTTTTAAAGCTAACATATAAAACAATAGCTTCACTGTGGCCTTTTCATATGCATGCATTGTCGTATTTGTACAAGCACTCTGGAAAGCAGTCTGGGGGTTCCTCAGAAAACTGGGCATGACACTCCCGGAGGATCCTGTTATACCACTCCTGGGCATATACCCAGAGGCTTCCCCAGCAAGCAATAAGGACACATGCTCCACTATGTTCATAGCAGCCTTATTTATAATAGCCAGAAGCTGGAAAGAACCCAGATGTCCCTCAACGGAGGAATGGATTCAGAAGATGTGGTATATCTACACAATGGAATACAACTCTGCAATTAAAAACAATGAATTCACAAAATTCTTAGGCAAATGGTCAGAACTGGAAAATATCATCCTTAGTGAGGTAACCCAATCACAAAAGAACACACATGGTATGCAGTCACTGATAAGTGGATATTAACCCAGAAGCTCGGAATACCCAAGACACAATTCACATATCAATAGATTTCCAAGAAGATGGAAGGAGAGACCCCTGCTCCTGGAAAGACTGGATAAAGGGGAATGCCAGGACAGAGAAGCGAGAGGGGGTTGAATGGGGAACAAGGGGAGGGAAGAAGGATTATGAGACTTTCGGGGAGGGAAGAACCGGGAAAGGGGAAATCATTGGGAATGTAAATAAAAAAAAATACAGAAAATAAAAAAAAACTGAGGAAATTCTAATGGCTGAGACGTTCTTAAAGAAATGTTCAACATCCTTAGTTATCAGGGAAATGCAAATCAAAAAGACCCTGAGATTCCACCTCACACCAGTCAGAATGGCTAAGATGAAAAACTCAGGTGACAGCAGATGCTGGCAAGCAAGGATGTGGAGAAAAACAAACACTCCTCCATTGCTGGTGGGATTGCAAGTTGGTGCAACCACTCTGGAAATCAGTCTGGCATTTCATCAGAAAATTGGACATAGTGCTACCTGAGGACCCAGCTATACCACTCCCAAGCTTGTACCCAGAAGATTCTCCAACATGTAATAAAGACACACGTTCCACTATGTTCATATAACAGCCTTATTTATAATAGCCAGAAGCTGGAAAGAACCCAGATGTCCCTCAACGGAGGAATGGATTCAGAAAATGTGGTATATTTACACAATGGAATACTACTCAGCTATTAAAAACAATGACTTCATGAAATTCATGTGCAAATGGATGGAATTTGAAAATATCATCCTGAGTGAGGTAACCCAGTCACAAAAGAACACATATGGTATGCACTCACTAATAAGTGAATATTAGCCCAAAAGTTCGGAATACCCAAGAAACAATTCACAGACCGTGTGAAGCTCAAGAAGAAGAAAGACCAAGTGTTGATGCTTCAGTGCTTCTTAGAAGGGGGAACAAAATACTCACAGGAGGAAATATGGAGACAACGTATAGAGCAGAGACTAAAGGAAAGGCCATCTAGAGACTGCCCCTCCTGGTGATCGATCTCATATACAGTTGCCAAACCTCACTGTATTGAGGATGCCAGAATGTTCTTGCTGACAGGAGCCTCATATGACTGTCTCTTGAGAGGTTCTGCTAGAGCCTGACAAATTTAGAAGTGTATGCGGGCAGCCAACTGGACTGAATACGGGGTCCCTGATGAAGGAGTTGGAAAAGAAACTGAAGAAGTTGAGTGTTTGCAGTGCCAAGGAGGGAGCAACAGTGTCAACCGGCCAGACCCCCCTGAGCTCCTGGGAACTGGACCACCAATCAAAGAATACACACATGGAGGAACCCATGGCTCTGGCTGCATATGTGGCAGAGAATGGCCTTGTTGGACATCATTGGGAAGAGCCACCCTTGGGCCCGAGAGGGTTCAATGCCCCAGTTTAGGGGAATGCTAGGGCAGTGAGGCAGGAATGGGCAGGTGGGTGGGGGAGCACCTTCATAGAGGCAGTGGGATGGGGGACAGGGGGTTTCTGGAGGGGACACCTGGAAAGGGGATAACATTTGAAATGTAAATAAAGAAAATATCTAATAAAAATATATTAAAAAGCTACGGAAACTCTCTATTGAAAACAAGCATTCGTCCCTTTGATGGAAGGAGGGACAGCCAGTTTGTATGCAGAATAGGAAGAGAACATTCTTATATGTTATAAAAATCTATCCTCATCCCTACTCTCATCCCTCTTCTAGTTTAAGTTTGCCTCAAACTTAACAGGCGTGTACTGCTACCATTTTGGTCTCATTTATATACTTTATCAATTTTATTGATTTTTTCAAAACAATGTCTAAATTTAAGAATAAAGGTGTTTATTTTTACACTTGATCTTAGCCAAAGCATTGAAGGTGTTTATTTTTATATTGTATGACATTCTCCAAGAATTAATAAAACTTTTATATTAAAACAAAGAAGTATTCACAATTACAGGTTTTCTGATACAAATACTGTAAGGAAAAGAGTGCTTCTACCCTTATTTTTAAGTTGTATTGACTATTTTCATTGAAATTTAATACATAACTTCACCCTTTGCCTTTGCTCCCTCTGACACTTTCCATAGCCCCCCCCCCCCCATACCCAGGACACAGGAGGCAGGCTGCAAACAGAGACTCCCAGGCCAGCTAACTCCAGAGATAAACAGATGGCAAGAGGCAAACACAAGACCATAAGCAGCAGAAGCCAATATACTTTCGCACCATAAGAACCCAGTTCTCCCACCACAGCAAGGCCTGGATACCCAAACACACCTGAAAACCAGGATGCTGACCTAAAATCCTAACTTATAAAGATAACAGATTCCTTTAAGTAGGATATAAATAACTAACTGAAAGAAATGCAGGAAAACATGGGTAAACAGCCCTTAAAGAGGAAACAAGTCCCTTAAAGAAATACAGGAAAACACAATCAAACAGGTGAAGGAATTGAACAAAGCGGTCCAAGACCTAAAAATGGAAATAAAAACAACAAAGAAAATACAATGAAGGCAACCCTAAAAATGGAAAACTTAGGAAGGTGTCAGGAGCTACAGATGCAAGCATCAACAACAGAATAAAAGAGATAGAAGAGAGAATCTCAGGCGTAGAAGATATTGACACAACAGTCAAAGAAAATTCAAAATATAAGAAACTCATTACCCCAAAACATCAATGAAATCCAGGACACAATAAAAACACCAACCCTAAGAATAATAGGAATAGAAGAGAGTGAAGATTCCCAGCTCAAAGGAACAGAAAACATCTGCAACAAAATTGTAGAAGAAAACTTTGCTAAAGAAAGAGATAGCCATAAATGTACAAGAAGCCTATAGAACACCAAATAGATTGAACCAGAAAAGAAATTCCTCCTGTCACATAATAATCAAAACACCAAATACATGGAGAAATGAAAGAATATTAACAGCTGTAAGGGGAAAAGGACAAGTAACATATAAAGGCAGACCTATCAGAATTACACCAGATTTCTCACCAGAGACCCTAAAAGCCAGAAGAGGCTGCACAGAGGTCATGCAGACCCTAAGAGAACACAAATTGCAGCCATGCTACTATACCCTGCAAAATCTCAATCATCATAAACTGAGAAACCAAAATATTTCATGACAAAACCAAATTTAAACAGTCTATCTACCAATCCAGCCCTGCAGAGGATTCTAGAAGAAAAACTCCAACACGAGGAGGGTACCTACACCAAAACAACAAACAAAAGCAAAATAAAAACAAAACCAAGAAACTAATTATCTCACAACAAAACCAAAAGGAAAGAATCACATACACTTAATGCCACATACAACAACAAACATAACAGGAACTAACAATCATCTGTCCTTAATATCTCTCAATGGACTCAATTCCTCCAATAAAAAGACACAAGCTAACAGACTGGATACACAAACAGGATCTAGCATTATGAGGCATACAAAAAACACACATCAATGACAAAGACAGAACCTACCTCAGAGTAAAAGGCAAATGGTCCAAAAAAAAAGCAGGAGTTGCCATTCTAATATCCAATAAAATAAACTTTCAACCAAAAGTCTATCAAGTTATCAAGGGAGATGAGGAAGGACACTTCATATTCATCAAAGGAAAAATCACCAAGAGAAAGCCTCAATTCTGAACATCTATGCCTCAAATGCAAGGGCTCCCACATTAATAAAAATTAAAAAAAAAACTTTACTAAACCTCAAAACACACACTGTATCCTGTACAATAATAGTGAGAAACTTCAACACCCCATTCTCACCAATGGACAGGCCATTGAAACAGAAAATAAACAGAGACACAGTGAAACTAATAGAGGTTATGAACCAAATTATTTAACAGAAATCTATGGAACATTTCACCCAAAACAAAAGAGTATACCTTCTCAGTACCTAATTGTACCTTCTCCAAAATTGATCACATAATCAATCACAAAACAAGCCTTAACTGATACAAGAAGACTGAAATAATTCCCATGCATGTCATCAGATCATCACAGACAAAGGCTAGATTTCAATAACAACAGAAAACCCACATACCCATGGAAACTAAACAACTCTCTACTCAATAGCAACTTGGTTAGGGAAGAAATAAAAAAAGAAATTAAAGACTTCCAGGAATTAAATGAAAATGATGACACAGCATACCCAAACTTATGGAACACAAGGAAAGCAGTGCTGAGAGGTAAATTCACAACACTAAGTGCCCTCTTAAAGAAATTGGAGAGATCCTACAGTAGCAACTTTAACAGCTCAGCTGAGAGCTCTAGACAAAAAGAGCAAACACGCACAAAAGGAGTAGACTGCAAGAAACAGTCAAACTCTGGGCAGTAATCAACCAAATATGGTGTGCTTACAGACAGAAGCCTAGCGCATGACTGCCCTCTGAGAAGTCCAACAAGCACCTGATTGAGACAGAAGCAGGTATTTATGTCCAACCAATGGACTGAAGTTGGGACCCCTGTGCCTGAATTAGAGAAAGGCTGGAAGAAGCAGAGGAGAAGGGCGACCCCATAGGAAGACCAGCAGTCTCAACTAATCTGAACCCCTGAAACTCAAACTCTCTGACACCAAGCCACCAACCTGGAAATCCACACGAACTGGTCCAAACACATACATACACACACACACACACACACACACACACACACACATACACACACACACACACACACACACACACACACACACACACACACAGCAGAGGACTTCCTGGTCTGGTCTCAATGAGAGAAGGAGGGTTTAACCCTGGAGAGATTTGAGGCTCCAGGGAGTGGGGAGGCCTGGTGGGGGGGCGGGAGGGACATCCTCTTGGAGACAGCGGGAGGAGGGATGGGATGAAAAAATGTGGGAGGATGAACTGGGAGGAGGGTAACTACTGGAGTGTAAAAAATTAAAAGTACTTAAAAAAAGAAAAAAGTGGGAGGAGAGGACCAACCTCCACAAAGTTCTCCTCTGAGCTTTGACCTCCATACATGTGCCAGGACAGGCTCACGCCCCCACATGCACACTCCATGCTTATATATGCATCATCATAATCAATAACATCTAATTTTAAAGGAAAAAATTTTGATTTAGGCTAGCAGAAAAAACTTAAGGGAAAAGTATTTTCTCTAGTTATAAAAAGTTGTCTGATTGGATTTCTGTCTATATGCAGGTGAGGGCAGGCACATGATAAAGATAAAGCCTGTGATTGGGCAGTGGATAAAGAAGGCAGGATGAGAGGTTTAGAGATGGGAGAGATAGGGACACAGGTAGAAGGAAGGAAAATGGAGGAAGACAAGGATGAACCAAATCCACACCACGGTTTAAACAGCCACAGGTCACCATGAATGTCATACAAGGGATGGATTAATACAGGACAATTTGTCCAATCAAGGTAGGCAGCTTGTATCAATATCAATTGTCTCTGAGTACATTATGTGGGCATTTTGTGGGTTGATAATTTATAAATCTAACTGATAAATTGAGATATAATTTATTTCAATTATCTAGATTCCCAAGATCCCCAGAATCCCCATGCGGTGGCAGCTGTTCTCTTGCTGGGGATCTTGTTCCCATCCCAGTCATCTGCCACCTGTGGTTAGCTGTCACAAATCCCTGCAACCTGGTAAATCAAAACTCTAGAGGCTTATAATTTATTTATCAATCAGATTTATATCTCAATTACCTCCATTATCTACAACAGTATTTTCCAGGAGGATTGACATAAGAAAACAACTAAGGAGGAAAGACCTGCCCTGGTAGTGATCTTACCATCCAATACTCTGGGGACACAGGTGAACAGACATAAAAGAAGAAAAGCCTGCCAGCTGGTGCACACTCCACTCTTTCTGAGCAACTGCTTGTTGCTGCTGCTTTTGCTTCTCTGGACGTTCTTTGGAAGTCTCCAGCTTCCTTGGTCTTACAACATGGATTTCCAACACCAAGGAGTTTCAAGGCCTTCAGTCTGAGACTGGAAGTGCCCCACCACAACAGTTCTGAGGCTTCTAGTTTCTAGAACTGATCAGCTCTCAGGTACTTTGCCTTTCTAGCATACCAAAAGCCTGTTGAACTATGTACCCTCCAGTCATGAAACCCAGTTCAACAAACTCACTGGTTCTGTCCCTAAAGAACATTTGTTCAAATATATCCTAAGGGCTCCTGGTCTTTCTTTCTCTGTAACAATTGACAAATCATGTCAGGATATCACATTTGCATTAAGAGGTAATGCTGACATTTGTGATGAATATTGTGACTTGCCAAAAACCTTTAGAAATTTTCTTCTATGCCATGTACTAGAATTGTATTACACATCATTTCCAGTTTCAAGGAGAGCTAAGAAAGTTTTGTGGGTTTTCACACTGCTTACAAATAAACTGCAAGAAAAAAGAAAATTGCAAATATCTGTTGGGACCCCACTAAGTAGGGTGCCCATTTTCAACTGCTCAGCCTTTAAAACCTATTTTACATGTAATATATCTGCCTCTTCCCTAAAGAAGGTAATTCTAAAGCCTCATCTAACTAATTATAAAAATAAACTCCAAACAAAGATCTTTGAAAGCAAGCAAATATCTCACCATGGTATCTGGTGTATGAATCATTGTGAGCCACTGATCTCTATACTTAAAAGACTTAATAATCAACAAAGGAAAAGGTGACTTCAGTAACAACTCACATTCAAATCCAGAGGAATGGAAATATATGGTGTCCACAGTCCACAGCACACGGCGAAGCCTATAGCAGTGACAGTTTCCTGTTCCACCCGCCCAGCTACCCCAATTCAGCCATTCAAGACAATCTCTCCTCACTGTCATTTGTATTCCTAATTCTATCCCTAAGAAGGAAAACGTTTGTTCATTATCATCCTTGCTTATATGAGACTACTTCTGACATACATATGCGTTGTGGGAACTTTAAAGCTTGTATGTCTACTGCTAATATGAGTGTAAAAGTTTGTGTTTTCCCTTAGGGCTGGAGAAATAGTATTTGCTATGAAGGTTAGTTGCTTTAACAATTAGATTCATGCCCTTCCGCGACCTCTGTTCCGGTAGACTGCACTGAAGAGACAGGTACCCAGGTTCTCCCCAATATAACATCACTTGGGACACGGCCTGTTGGGGCTTCCGCCTGCGCCCAAGAACAAGACAGCGCTGTGGTCCTCTGGGTGCCAGATCTGCGGGCCATCTCCTCTGCGGGGTGAGCAGCTCCACGGAGAGAGTGCAGAGTGCACTCCGCCATCTTTGCTCCAGTGACCAGGAAGTTGGGACTGCCAGGCTCTGAGACAGACAGGCATAATATTGCTTGGGTTTCGGGTGGCTTGTGTGAATGCGGCTCCCAAGTGCTGGGCTGATATGCAGTAACGAGCGCGCCAGCTAGGCTGTGGGACTTCTGCCTGGCAGAGGGACCCCGCACTGGGCGGGAGCCTACCAGCTTCCCTTCCGCGACCTCTGTTCCGGTAAACTGCACTGAAGAGACAGGTACTCAGGCTCTCCCCAATATAACATCACTTGGGACACGGCCTGTTGGGGCTTCCGCCTGCGCCCAAGAATGGGACAGCGCTGTGGTCCTCTGGGTGCCAGATCTGCAGGCCATCGCCTCTGCAGGGTAAGCAGCGCCACGGAGAGAGTGCAGAGTGCACTCCGCCATCTTTGCTCCAGTGGCCGAGAAGTTGGGACTGCCAGGCTCAGAGACAGACAGGCATAATATCGCTTGGGTCTTGGGCGGATTGTGTGTACGTAGCTCCCAAGAGCTGGGCAGATCTGCAGTAACCAGCGTGCTAGCTCTGCTGTGGGACTTCTGCCTAGCAGAGGGACGCCCCCTCGCCCCCCCACTCTAGGAGAGATCACACACCCCTGCACAGGGCAGGAGCCTACCAGCCTCCCTTTGGCGACCTCTGCTCCAGGAATCCACTATGCTGAGCCTTTGGATGTGCAAAGACTCCCCAGTATAACATCACTTGGGGCAAGGCACATCAGGGCTCCAAAGTCACTCAGGAGCAGGGCAGGCCCCAGAAATCTGTGCCAGGGGAATCCTGGTAAACCGGGGGGGGGGGGCAGAAATAGCTTTGCAGGCTCACAGGAGGTCCAACCAAAAGCCAGTGACAGCAGGACCAACTAACATCAGAGGTATCCAGATGGCAAAAGGCAAACGTAGAAACGTTACTAACAGAAATCAAAGTAATATGGGATCATCCGAACCCAAATCTCCAACAGCAGCAAGTCCTGGATAGCCCACCACACCCGAAAGAAAAGATCTGGATTTAAAATCACTTCTCATGATGCTATTAGAGGATCACAATAAGGACACAAATAAATCTAATAAAGAATTACAGGAGACCATGAATCAACGGTTAGAAGCCCTTACAAAGGAAACACAAAAATCGCTTAGAGAAATGCAGGAGAACATGGATCAAAAGATGGAGGCGCAAAAGGAGACAACACAAAAATTGCTTAACGAGATGAATCAATGGGTAGATGCACTCACAAAGGAATCACAAAAATTGCATAAAGAAATGCAGAAGAATATGGGTCAACAGACAGATGCCCATAAGGAGGCAACACAAAAATTGCTTAAAGAAATGAATCAACGGTTAGATGCCCTTACAAAGGAAACACGAGAACTGCTTAAAGAAATGCAGGAGACGATGGATCAACAGATGGATTCCCATGAGGAGGAAACACAAAAATCGCTCAGAGAAATGCAGGAGAACGTGGGTCAACAGGCAGAAATCCTGAAAGAGGTAATGCAAAAATACCTTGAAGAAATACAGGAAAATACAAACAAACAAGTGAAGGATCTCAGCAAATCCATCCAGGAACTAAAAAAAAGAAGTAGAAACAACTAAGAAATCACAAAGTGAGACAACATTGGAGATAAAAAACCTTGGGAAGAAATCAGGAGTCATAGATGCAAACATCAACAATAGAATACAAGAGATGGAAGAAAGAATCTCAGGTGCTGAAGATTCTATAGAAAGCATCGACTCAACAGTCAAAGAAAATGCAAAATGCAAAAAACGTGTAACCCAAAACACCCAGGAAATCCAGGACACAATGAGAAGACCAAACCTAAGGATTATAGGTATAGATGAGAGTGATGATTTGCAACTTAAAGGGCCAGTAAACATCTTCAACAAAATTATGGAGGAAAACTTCCCTAACCTAAAGAGAGAGATGCCGATGAACGTACAAGAAGCCTACAGAACTCCAAACAGACTGGACCAGAACAGAAATACTTCCCGTCACATAATAATCAAAACACCAAATGTTCTAAACAAAGAAAGAATACTAAAAGCAGTAAGAGAAAAGGGCCAAGTAACATACAAAGGAAGACCTATCCGAATCACATCAGACTTCTCACCAGAGACTATGAAAGCCAGAAGATCCTGGGCAGATCTCATGCAGACACTAAGACAGCACAAATGCCAGCCTAGACTACTATACCCAGCAAAACTCTCAATCACCATAGATGGAGAGAAAAAGATATTCCATGATAAAACCAAATTTCCACAATGTCTTTCCACAAATCCAGCCCTGCAACGGATAATAGGTGGAAACCTCCAATACAGGGAGAGAAACAACACCCTGGAAAAAGTGAGATAATAACCTTCTTGAGTCAAACCCAAAAGTAGATAACCACTCAAACATAAAGATAGCGTCAAGAATGGCAGATGGCAATAATCACTATGCCTTAATCTCTCAATATCAATGGTCTCAATTCCCCAATAAAAAGACATAGACTAGCAGACTGGATACGTAAACAGGAGCCAGCATTTTGCTGCATGCAGGAAACGCACCTCAGTGTCAAAGACAAACACTACCTCAGAGTAAAAGGCTGGAAAACAATTTTACAAACAAACGGCCCCAAGAAACGAGGTGGAGTAGCCATCCTAATATCAGATAAAATTGATTTTCAACCTAAAGTCATCAAAAAAGACACAGAAAGACTCTACATACTGATCAAGGGAAAAATCCACCATCAAGAACTCTCAATTCTGAATAGCTATGCTCCAAATGCAAGGGCACCCTCATTCGTAAAAGTAACTTTACTAAAACTCAAAGCACACATCGCACCGCACACAATAATAGTGGGTGACTTCAACACCCCGCTCACTGAAATGGATCGTTCAGGAAAGCAGAAACTAAACAGGGACACAGTGAATCTAATTGAAGCCTTGGACCAAATGGAACTAACAGATATATATATAGAACATTTCATCCTAGAGCTAAGGAATACACCTTCTTCTCAGCACCTCATGGTACCTTCTCCAAAATTGACAATATAATTGGTCACAAATCAGACCTCAAGAGATATAAGAAGACAGAACTAATCCCATGCCTCCTATCAGATCACTATGGAATAAGGGTGGTCTTCAATGGCAACAAAAACAAAAGAAACCCACATACACATGGAGGCTGAACAATGCTCTACTCAATGATAACTTGGTCAAGGTGGAAAAAAAGAAAGAAATGAAAGACTTTTTGAAAGTTAATGAAAATGAAGGCACAACATACCCTAATTTAAGGACACAATGAAAGCAGTGCTAAGAAGAAAATTCATAGCCCTCAGTGCCGCCAAAAAGAAAAGGGAGACAGCATACACTAACAGCTTAATGGCACACCTGAAAGCCTTGGAACAAAAAGAAGCAAATACACCAAAGAGGAATAGAAGGCAGGAAATCATCAAACTCAGGGCTGAAATCAATCAAGTAGAAACAAATAAAACCATACAAAGAATCAACAAAACGGGGAGTTGGTTCTTTGAGAAAATCAACAAGATAGATAAGCCCTTAGCCAGACTAACCAGAGGGCACAGAGATAGTATACAAATGAATAAAATCAGAAACAAAAAGGGAGAGATAACAACAGAAACTGAGGAAATTCAAAAAATCATCAGATCCTACTACAAAAACCTGTATTCAACACAACTAGAAAATCTTGAGGAAATGGACAATTTCCTTGACAGATACCAAATACCAAAATTAAATCAGGATCAAATAGACCATCTAAACCATTCTATAACCCCTGAAGAAATAGAAGTTTACTAAAGTTCAAAGCACACTTCGCACCTCGCACAATAATAGTGGGTGACTTCAACACCCCGCTCTCTGAAATGGATTGCTCAGGAAAGCAGAAACTAAACAGGGACACAGTGAATCTAATTGAAGCCTTGAACCAAATGGAACTATCAGATATATATAGAACATTTCATCCTAAAGCAAAAGAATATACCTACTTCTGAGCACCTCATGGTACCTTCTCCAAAATAGACCATATAATTGGTCACAAAACAGACCTCAACGGATATAAGAAGGTCGAACTAATCCCATGCCTCCTATCAGATCACTATGGAATAAAGGTGGTCTTCAATAGCAACAAGAACAACAGAAAGCCCACATACACATGGAAGCTGAACAATGCTCTACTCAATGATAATTTTGTCAAGGAGGAAATAAAGAAAGAAATCAAAGACTTTTTAAAATTTAATGAAAATGAAGGCACAACATACCCTAATTTATGGGACACAATGAAAGCAGTGCTAAGAGGAAAATTCATAGCCCTGAGTGCCTCCAAAAAGAAACGGGAGAGAGCATACACTAACAGCTTAATGGCACACCTGAAAGACCTGGAACAAAAAGAAGCAAATACACCCAAGAGGAGTAGAAGGCAGGAAATCATCAAACTCAGGGCTGAAATCAATCGAGGAGAAACAAATAAAACCATACAAAGAATCAACAAAACTAAGAGTTGGTTCTTTGAGAAAATCAACAAGATAGATAAGCCCTTAGCCACACTAGCCAGAGGGCACAGAGACAGTATCCAAATTAATAAAATCAGAAACGAAAAGGGAGAGATAACAACAGAAACTGAGGAAATTCAAAAAATCATCAGATCCTACTACAAAAGCCTATATTCAACACAACTAGAAAATCTGGAGGAAATGGACAATTTCCTTGACAGATACCAAATACCAAAATTAAATCAGGATCAAATAGACCATCTAAACCGTCCTATAACCCCTGAAGAAATAGAAGTTGTCATTGGAAGTCTTCCAACCAAAAAAAAGCACAGGTCCAGATGGTTTTAGTGCAGAATTCTATCAGACCTTCAAAGAAGACCTAACACCAATACTCTTCAAACTATTCCACAAAATAGAAACAGTAGGAACACTACCCGACTCGTTCTATGAAGCCACAATTACGCTAATACCAAAAGCACACAAAGATCCGACAAAGAAAGAGAATCTCAGGCCAATCTCTCTTATGAATATCGATGCAAAAATACTCAATAAAATTCTTGCCAACCGAATACAAGAACACTTCAAAACGATCATTCACCACGATCAAGTAGGCTTCATGCCATGGATGCAGGGATGGTTTAATATAAGGAAGTCCATTAATGTGATACACTACATAAACAATCTCAAAGAAAAAAACCACATGGTCATTTCATTAGATGCTGAGAAAGCATTTGACAAAACTCAGCATCCTTTCACGTTAAAAGTCTTGGAAAGATCAGGAATTCGAGGCCCATATCTAAACATAGTAAAAGCAATTTACAGGAAACCAGTAGCCAACATCTAACTAAATGGAGAAAAACTTGAAGCAATCTCACTAAATCAGGGACTAGACAAGGCTGCCCTCTCCATATCTTTTCAATATAGAACTTGAAGTTCTACCTAGAGCAATTAGACAACAAAAGGAGGTCAAAGGGATACAAATCGGAAAGGAAGAAGTCAAACTATCACTATTTGCAGGCGATATGATAGTATGCTTAAGTGACCCAAAGAACTCCACCAGAGAACTCCTACAGCTGATAAACAACTTCAGAAAAGTGGCCAGATATAAAATCAACTCAAGCAAGTCAGTAGCCTTCCTATACTCAAAGGATAAGCAGGCTGAGAAAGAAGTAAGAGAAATGATACCCTTCAAGATAGCCACAAACCATATAAAGTATCTTGGTGTGACTCTAACCAAACAAGTGAAAGATCTGTATGACAAGAACTTCAAGTCTCTGAAGAAAGAAATTGAAGAAGACCTCAGAAGATGGAAAAATCTGCCATGCTCATGGATTGGCAGGATTAATATAGTAAAAATGAGCATCTTACCAAAAGTAATATACAGATTCAATGCAATCCCCATCAAAATCCCAACTCAATTCTTCATAGAGTTAGAAAGAGCAATTCAAAAATTCATCTGGAATAACAGAAAACCCAGAATAGCTAAAACTATTCTCAAGAGTAAGAGAACCTCTGGGGGAATCAGTATCCCGGACCTCAAGCTGTACTACAGAGCAATAGTGTTAAAAACCGCATGGTATTGGTACAGTGACAGGCATGTAGATCAATGGAACAGAATTGAAGACCCAGAAATGAATCCACACTCCTATGGTCACTTGATCTTTGACAAAGGAGCTAAAACCATCCAGTGGAAAAAAGGTAGCCTTTTCAACAAATGGTGCTGGCTCAGCTGGAGGTCAACATGCAGAACAATGCAAATTGACCCATTCTTATCTCCTTGCACTAAGCTCAATTCTAAGTGGATCAAGGATCTCCACATAAAACCAGACACACTGAAACTAATAGAAGGGAAACTAGGGAAGAACCTTGAACATATGGGCACAGGGGAGAATTTCCTGAACAGAACTCCAATAGCTTATGCTCTAAGATCAAGAATAGACAAATGGGACCTCATTAAATTACAAAGTTTTTGCAAGCAAAAGACACTCTCAAAAAGACAAAGAGGCAACCAACTAACTGGGAAATGATCTTTACCAACCTTACATCTGACAGAGGGCTAATATCCAATATACACAAAGAACTCAAGAAGTTAAACTCCAGAGAGGCAAGTAACCCTATTAAAAAATGGGGGTACAGAGTTAAACAAAGAGTTCTCACCTGAAGAATATCTAATGGCTGAGAAGCACCTAAAGAGATGTTCATCATCCTTAGTCATTAGGGAAATGCAAATCAAAACAACCCTGAGATTCCATCTCACAGCAGTCAGGATGGCTAAGATCAAAAACACAGGAGACAGCAGTTGTTGGCGAGGATGTGGAGAAAGAGGAACACTCCTCCACTGCTGGTGGAATTGCAAGCTGGTACAACCACTCTGGAAAGCAGCCTGGCGGTTCCTCAGAAAACTGGGCATGACACTCCCGGAGGATCCGGCTATACCACTCCTGGGCATATACTCAGAGGCTTTACCTGTATGCAATAAGGACACATGCTCCACTATGTTCATAGCAGCCTTATTTATAATAGCCAGAAGCTGGAAAGAACCCAGATGTCCCTCAACGGAGGAATGGATTCAGAAGATGTGGTATATCTACACAATGGAATACTACTCTGCAATTAAAAACAATGAATTCACGAAATTCCTAGGCAAATGGTCAGAACTTGAAAATATCATCCTTAGTGAGGTAACCCAATCACAAAAGAACACACATGGTATGCAGTCACTGATAAGGGGATATTAACCCAGAATCTCAGAATACCCTAGACACAATTCACATATCAATAGATTTCTAAGAAGATGGAAGGAGGGAGAGACCCCTGGTCCTGGAAAGACTAGATGTAGGGGAACGCCAGGACAGAGAAACGAGAGGGGGTTGAATGGAGAAAAGAGGGAGGGAAGGGGGCTTATGGGACTTTCGGGGAGGGAGGAAACGGGAAAGGGGAAATGATTTGGAATGAAAATTAAAAAAATAAATAAATAAAATAAAAAAAATTTTAAAAAAATTAGATTCATGTGGTTTTAAATTTTAAATTAATTAAAATTGTATTTACTGATAAATATAACAGTAAAACTTTCTCAAGTGTTTAACAGCTACATGTGAATATAACCTTCTGTGTACAAGAGTCACAAAATGGTCTGTAACTTTATTTGCATATCCAAATTCACACAAACTAATTCATTTTATCTATTAGTCACCTCTTAACTAACTGGAGACTGATAAGCATGGAATCTTTTCTTCATGTTTAATGTGAAAACAATGAGTTTGTGGAGTTTATGAAGCAAATATGAAGCATCACTTCACATTAACTTTGATGGTTACATTATGTCATCAAGAAGTACCATAACTGAAGTCACAATTTATGCTTTGCAAAAAATGCTGTAACACATAAATGATGTGAATTCATGTATGCTGCTTAGGAATGGGGCTGCTCTAAACCTCACATACAGCAAGTGCAGAGCTGCTAAATCAGAATACGTACAGAAGTTTAATAATGTTTCACAGAGAACTTAAAGGAAGGGGGAATCACTCTTATCGCAAATTTAAAGTCTCTGCTTCTTGTTTACCAATTTTCTGAGACAAGAACTTCAAAGGACAACTCAATAACATTTTCTTAATATAGTAACTCTTAATTCCCAAGTAAATGATAATTTTGAGGCAGCTTTCGCAGCCAGTGACAGTGGGAGCCATTCACTGAAAACAAGTTATCCCACTTAGTGAAAACTCTGCTGGCTCCAGAGATACCTGGGAGGTCTGGGAAGGTCCTGGCTAGTTATCACAGGAGAATGCTGCCTCATCTGACACTGGAACCTCATAGTAGACCCAAGACATCTATCTTTGGGCTACTTGAAAGAAAGAAGAAAGAAAGGAAGGAGGGACGGAGGAAGGGAAGGAGGGAGGGACAGAGGGAGATATGGAGGGAGAGAGGGAAGAGAGAGAGAGAGAGAGAGAGAGAGAGAGAGAGAGAGAGAGAGAGAGAGAGAGAGAAGCTATTTTATTCTAAGTGAGCCAATCCTCAGGTAGACACCTAAAAAGAAAGGGCTTCTAAAACATGAACATGAGCTCTGACAGTAGAAACCCAACTTCAGCTACAAAATTACTGAAATAATTAATTGGTAAAAATAA
The DNA here is from genome assembly GCA_036184795.1 of Tokudaia tokunoshimensis. Lineage (NCBI taxonomy): Eukaryota > Metazoa > Chordata > Mammalia > Rodentia > Muridae > Tokudaia > Tokudaia tokunoshimensis. The sequence goes on along the minus strand of BTHU01000018.1, from coordinate 38,318,580 downwards.
CTCTTACAGAAACCTTCTAACTTTGTAGGCACAGGGCTGGAGCGCACCAGCCTCCCCTTGGCGACCTCTGCTCAAGGGATCGACTGCACTGAGCATCCAGGTACCCTAGGTCTCCCCAATATAACATCGCTTGGGACACAGCCTGTTGGGCTTCCATCTGCACCCAAGAGAGGGGCAGCTCTGTGGTCGTCTGGGCGCCAGCTCTGCTGTGGGCCAACTGCCCTGCAGAGGGACCCACACTGGGAGAGAGTGCACCCGCACATGGACGGAGCACACCAGCCTCCCTTTAGCAACCTCTCCTCCTGGGATTGACTATGCCAAGCCTTTGGATGTGCAGGTATTCCCCAATATAACATCACTTGGGGCAAGGCACATCAGGGCTCCAAAGTCACTCAGGAGCAGGCAGGCCCCAGAAATCGGTGCCAGGGGAATCCCAGTAATCCATGGGGGGGGGGGGGCAGAAATAGCCTTCCAGACTCACAGGAGGTCCAAACAATAGCCAGTGACAGCAGGACCAACTAACACCAGAGGTAACCAGATGGCAAAAGGCAAACTTAGGAACTTTACTAAAAGAAATCAAGGCAATATGGCACCAGCCGAACCCAACTCTCCAACAGCAGCAAGTCCTGGGTACCCCATCACACCCGAAAGGCAAGATCTGGATTTAAAAATCACTTCTCATGATGCTGTTAGAGGATTGCAAGAAGGACACAAATAAATCCCATAAAGAAATACAGGAGAACATGAATCAACGGGTAGAAACGCTTACAAAGGAAACACAAAAATCACTTAGAGAAATGCAGAAGAATATGGGTCAACTGATGGAGACCCATAAGAAGGCAACACAAAAATCGCTTAAAGTAATGAATCAACAGGTAGATGCCCTTACAGAGGAAACACAAAAATCGCTTAAAGAAATGCAGAAGAATATGGATCAACAGATGGAAGCCCATGAGGAGGAAACACAAAAATCGCTTAGAGAAATACAGGAGAATTTGGGTCAACAGGCAGAAATCCTGAACGAGGAAATGCAAAAATACCTTAAAGAAATACAGGAAAATACAAACAAACAAGTGAAGGATCTCAGCAAATCCATCCAGGATCTAAAAAAGGAAGTAGAAACAGCTAAGAAATCACAAAGGGAGACAGACAACTTTAGAGATATAAAACTTTGGGGAGAAATCAGGAGTCATAGATGCAAACATCAACATAAGAATACAAGACATGGAAGAAAGAATCTCAGGTGCTGAAGATACCATAGAAAGCATCGACTCAACAGTCAAAGAAAATGCAAAATGCAAAAAAACATGTAACCCAAAACATCCAGAAAATCCAGGACACAATGAGAAGACCAAACCTAAGGATTATAGGTATAGATGAGAATGAAGATTTGCAACTTAAAGGGCCAGTAAATATCTTCAACAAAATTATGGAGGAAAACTTCCCTAACCTAAAGAGAGAGATGCCGATGAACTTACAGAAGGCTACAGAACTCAAAACAGACTGGATCAGAACAGAAATACTTCCCGTCACATAATAATCAAAACACCAAATGTACTAAACAAAGAAAGAATATTAAAAGCAGTAAGAGAAAAAGGCCAAGTAACATACAAAGGAAGACCTATCCGAATCACATCAGACTTCTCACCAGAGACTATGAAAGCCAGAAACCTGGGCAGATCTCATGCAGACACTAAGAGAGCACAAATGCCAGCCTAGACTACTATACCCAGCAAAAATCGCAATCACCATAGATGGAGAGACCAAGACATTCCATTATGAAACCAAATTTACACGATATCTTTCCACAAACCCAGCCATACAAAGGATAATAGGTGGAAATCACGAATACGAGAGAAACTACACCCTGGAAAAAACGAGATAGTAACCTTCTTTCATCAAACCCAAAAGTAGATAACCACTCAAATATAAAGATAGCGTCAAGAACAGCAGGTGGCAATAATCACTATTCCTTAATCTCTCTTTATATCAATAGTCTCAATTCCCCAATGAAAAGATATAGGCTAACAGACTGGATATGTAAACAGGACCCAGCATTTTGCTCCGTTCAGGAAACACACCTCAGTGTCAAACACAAACACTACTTCAGAGTAAAAGGCTGGAAAACAATCTTACAAGCAAACGGTCCCAAGAAAGGAACCGGAGTAGCCATCCTAACATCAGATAAAATTGATTTTCAACCTAAAGTCATCAAAAAAGACACAGAAGGACACTACATACTGATCAAAGGAAAAATCCACCAAGAAGAACTCTCAATTCTGAATATCTATGCTCCAAACGCAAGGGCACCCTCATTCGTAAAAGAAACTTTACTAAAGTTCAAAGCACACTTCGCACCTCGCACAATAATAGTGGGTGACTTCAACACCCCCGCTCTCTGAAATGGATTGCTCAGGAAAGCAGAAACTAAACAGGGACACAGTGAATCTAATTGAAGCCTTGAACCAAATGGAACTATCAGATATATATAGAACATTTCATCCTAAAGCAAAAGAATATACCTACTTCTGAGCACCTCATGGTACCTTCTCCAAAATAGACCATATAATTGGTCACAAAACAGACCTCAACGGATATAAGAAGGTCGAACTAATCCCATGCCTCCTATCAGATCACTATGGAATAAAGGTGGTCTTCAATAGCAACAAGAACAACAGAAAGCCCACATACACATGGAAGCTGAACAATGCTCTACTCAATGATAATTTTGTCAAGGAGGAAATAAAGAAAGAAATCAAAGACTTTTTAAAATTTAATGAAAATGAAGGCACAACATACCCTAATTTATGGGACACAATGAAAGCAGTGCTAAGAGGAAAATTCATAGCCCTGAGTGCCTCCAAAAAGAAACGGGAGAGAGCATACACTAACAGCTTAATGGCACACCTGAAAGACCTGGAACAAAAAGAAGCAAATACACCCAAGAGGAGTAGAAGGCAGGAAATCATCAAACTCAGGGCTGAAATCAATCGAGGAGAAACAAATAAAACCATACAAAGAATC
>BTHU01000018.1:38068522-38315056 GCA_036184795.1 Tokudaia tokunoshimensis | reverse complement strand
TCAAACTCAGGGCTGAAATCAATCGAGAGAAACAAATAAAACCATACAAAGAATCAACAAAACTAAGAGTTGGTTCTTTGAGAAAATCAACAAGATAGATAAGCCCTTAGCCACACTAGCCAGAGGGCACAGAGACAGTATCCAAATTAATAAAATCAGAAACGAAAAGGGAGAGATAACAACAGAAACTGAGGAAATTCAAAAATTCATCAGATCCTACTACAAAAGCCTATATTCACACAACTAGAAAATCTGGAGGAAATGGACAATTTCCTTGACAGATACCAAATACCAAAATTAAATCAGGATCAAATAGACCATCTAAACCGTCTCTATAACCCCTGAAGAAATAGAAGTTGTCATTGGAAGTCTTCCAACCAAAAAAAAGCACAGGTCCAGATGGTTTTAGTGCAGAATTCTATCAGACCTTCAAAGAAGACCTAACACCAATACTCTTCAAATATTCCACAAAATAGAAACAGTAGGAACACTACCCAACTCGTTCTATGAAGCCACAATTACGCTAATACCAAAAGCACACAAAGATCCGACAAAGAAAGAGAATCTCAGGCCAATCTCTCTTATGAATATCGATGCAAAAATACTCAATAAAATTCTAGCCAACCGAATACAAGAACACATCAAAACGATCATTCACCACGATCAAGTAGGCTTCATGCCATGGATGCTAGGGATGGTTTAATATAAGGAAGTCATTAATGTGATACACTTCATAAACAATCTCAAAGAAAAAAACCACCTGGTCATTTCATTAGATGCTGAGAAAGCATTTGACAAAACTCAGCAATCCTTTCACGTTAAAAGTCTTGGAAAGATCAGGAATTCGAGGGCCCCATATCTAAACATAGTAAAAGCAATTTACAGGAAACCAGTAGCCAACATCTAACTAAATGGAGAAAAACTTGAAGCAATCTCACTTAAATTCAGGGACTAGACAAGGCTGCCCTCTCTCTCCATACTCTATTCAAATATAGAACTTCGAAGTTCTACCTAGAGCAATTAGACAACAAAAGGAGGTCAAAGGGATACAAATCGGAAAGGAAGAAGTCAAACTATCACTATTTGCAGTCGATATGATAGTATGCTTAAGTGACCCAAAGAACTCACCAGAGAACTCCTACAGCTGATAAACAACTTCAGAAAAGTGGCCAGATATAAATCAACTCAAGCAAGTCAGTAGCCTTCCTATACTCAAAGGATAAGTAGGCTGAGAAAGAAGTAAGAGAAACGATACGCTTCATGATAGCCACAAACAATATAAAGTATCTTGGTGTGACTATAACCAAACAAGTGATAGATCTTTATGGCTAGATCTTCAAGTCTCTGAAGAAGGAAACTGAAGAAAACCTCAGAAGATGGAAAAAAACTTCCATGCTCATGGACTGGCAGGATTAATATAGCAAAAATGACCATCTTTCCCAAAAGCAAAATACAGATTCAATGCAATCCCATCAAAATCCCAACTCATTTCTTCATAGAGTTAGAAAGAGCAATTCAAAAATTCATCTGGAATAACAGAAAACCTAGAGATCGCTAAAACTATTCTCAAGAGTAAGAGAACCTCTGGGGGAATCAGTATCCCGGACCTCAAGCTGTACTACAGAGCAATAGTGTTAAAAACCGCATGGTATTGGTACAGTGACAGGCATGTAGATCAATGGAACAGAATTGAAGACCCAGAAATGAATCCACACTCCGTATGATCACCTTAATCTTTGACAAAGGAGCTAAAACCATCCAGTGGAAAAAGATAGCCTTTTTCAACAAATGGTGCTGGCTCAACTGGAGGTTAACATGCAGAAGAATGCAAATTGATCCATTCTTATCTCCTTTGCACTAAGCGCAATTCCAATGGATCAAGGACCCTCCACATAAAACCAGACCTCACCTGAAAATAATAGAAAGGGAAACTAGGGAAGAATCTTGAACATATGGGCACTGGGGAGAATTTCCTGAACAGAACTCCAATAGCTTATTGCTACTAAGATCAAGAATTGACAAACGGGACCTCATAAAATTACAAAGTTTCTCCAAGGCAAAGGACACTGTCAAAAGGACAAAGCGACAAGCAACAAACTGGGAAATGATCTTTACCAACCCTACATCCGACAGAGGGCTAATATCCAGTATATACAAAGAACTCAAGAAGTTAGACTCCAGAGAGCCAAGTAACCCTATTAGAAAATGGGGTACAGATCCAAACAAAGAGTTCTCACCTGAAGACTATCTAATGGCTGAGAAGCACCTAAAGAGATGTTCAACATCCTTAGTCATTAGGGAAATGCAAATCAAAACAACCCTGAGATTCCATCTCACACCAGTCAGAATGGCTAAAATCAAAAACACAGGAGACAGCAGTTGTTGGCGAGGATGAGGAGAAAGAGGAACACTCCTCACTGCTGGTGGGATTTCAAGCTGGTACAACCATTCTGGAAAGCAGTCTGGCGGTTCCTCAGAAAACTGGGCATGACACTCCCAGAGGATTCTGCTATATCACTCCTTGGCATACCCAGAGTCTTCCCCTGCATGTAATAAGGACACATGCTCCACTATGTTCATAGCAGCCTTTTTTATAATAGCCAGGAAGCTGGAAAGAACCCGGATGTCCCTCAACGGAGGAATGGATTCAGAAGATGTGGTATAATTACACCAATGGAATACTACCTCTGCAATTAAAAACAATGAATTCACGAAATTCCTAGGCAAATGGTCAGAACTGGAAAATAGCATCCTTAGTGAGGTAACCCAGTCACAAAAGAAACACACATGGTATACAGTCACTGATAAGGGTATATTAAACCCAGAATCTCGGAATCACCCAAGACACAATTCACATATCAATAGATTTCCAAGAAGAAGGAAAGAGAGACCCCTGGTCCTGGAAAGACTGGATATAGGAGAATATCAGGACAGAGAAGTGAGAGGGGGTTGAATGGGAATAGAGGGAGGGAAAAGGGCTTTATGGGACTTTTGGGGAGGGGAGGAAACGGGAAAGGGGAAATCATTTGGTATTGGAAATAAAAAAACTTAGAAAATAAAAAGAAAAAAAATAAACATACTATAAGTCAGGGAAAAAAAAAAGAAACCTTCTAACTGACAAACATTGAGGAGCCACCACTGACACAAATTATGTGGTGATCTTTTTATGCACATTTTTTAAAATGTTGGAAAATAAATCATAATCTATAATCCTAAATACACAATGGTAAAAGAATGCTTTGTCACTAGAAGCCATGTTTATTTAACTGATTTTGGACATGAGAATGAAGTCTGGACAGCACATGAAAACTAGGTTTTCCATCATTACATTTCCAATTTCCAGGATAGGAGGCATGATAAAAAAGAAAAACAAAACAAAACAAAACAAGACAAAAAAACAGATAGTAGTTAACCATTATGCATCCTATACTAACTCCAAACACAAAAGTTGTCATAGAGACTCTGAAGGTCGTTAACCCATAGGGGTTGTCTCTCTGTGGGTAAGCTGTGGTAGAAGCAGATAGAAGAAAGCTCATGGGTTCTCTGAAGAATCACCCCAAACAACAATAATGCATAGTTTGTGCATTGATTGATCTGTTAATCTTCAAAACACAGCCTCTAAGTTTTTAGGATTCCTTCAGGATTTAAAAAAAATAAAAGGAAATAATTATAGTATCCTTTCTTCTAATCTGAGATTTTATTCCAATTCTATGCCTCAACATTCGCCACAAGATGCATTGTTCCCAACTGAGTAGCTGAAGACTTTGAAAGGAAGCAAAACCTTCCCGCTGGTTTAAAACATATACTGCTTAGAAGACTTTAGCTGCTTTGAGTGTGTGCCATATGAAATTCAAAAATTTGAAAAGGGCTCAAGGGCTAAGTTTGACTCCTTACAAGTCATCAGAACAGAATATTGTTATCTTTATATGCAGAGTCCACTGGTCTTCTAAAGCAGATCTAAATGCAAATCAGACATTCTTGGGCAGATATAAAGCTAAAAAAAAAATTTACCAACTCCTCAAACAAACTATTGAGATCAAACAAAAGTGTATCAAATATTTATGATAAACACAAGAAACTTGTTTCGGTGAACCCACTTTCAATGGTATTTTAGTTTGTTGTTACAGTCTTTGACTCTAGGTATTAAGATGGAAGCTTTATAAAACTGACAAGAGTGATTTAGAAAAAACATGTAAGGCATGATCATAATGGACAATGCTTGTGAGGTCATAACTACTGAGCACCAGCCTGTCTTTTCGAGGGTCTCGTGATTGTGAGGGTTGGATAGGCCCGCAAAATCAGTAGGTGGTGATACCAGAGACACCAATAATGGAAGTATTAACTTGTAAAAACTAAAGAAATCTATAAAGAATTAATATTTTCAACTCTAATACAATGAAGTACAAGTTGTTTTTTCAGTAAAATCAACATGCTTAATATGCTTAAATATGCTATACTGTTTAGCAAACTGTCATGCAACATAACTAACTAAATACTGAGAAGAATAAAATTAAATACAACTATAAAATTAAATTGGCAATAACAATAAGAAAAAGTATATTAGACAGAAAGAAAATGACTCTAACCACTTTGTCCTCCTGGTGTGAATATCCACGAAAGCAAGTTTAAAAAGACAGAAAAGACAAAACAAAAAAAGGAATGATTAATTCCACTATTAAATATGAGCAGCTCTTAAGAGTTGTTAGTGAAATGAAAGTCAGAAAATGTTTACATTTTGATTCAATTCTAAAATTTCAACTTTCTATTTAGGACGGAAATTTTCCCATTTATTTCATTAAAATTCAAATAAAAGCATGCCAGATAACATAATATATTGAGATATAAACAAATAATTTCCATAAGAGCAATTAAATAACCAAATATCAGAAAAGGAAAAATGCCCTTTCAACAATTCAACCTTAACTAAATCCTGAACTCAAGGAAAAAAATTTGAAAACTGTTTGAAAATAAAGCTTTTACATATGAAAAATGATAAAACATAGCATGTTCAAATTCATCAACTACTACCAAAAGTAGACAAAACGAAATATTACATGGCATTATACATATCTGCCTCACAAATGATTTATTAACTTAGATTTCTTCTAAGATTTACATAAATGAAAAGAAAAATTGATAAAATATTAATTTGGCAATTGTGGATCATAGTTCCAATACTGTAAATGTAGAAACAAAACAAAGAAAATACATATAGTTAAGAGACCTTAGTTCCCCTCAAAATCCTTTCTGCACACAGTCTTCAACTCTTCCTATATACAGCCAAAAAAAAAGCAATGTCTCGACTGCCTGGTCCTTTCTGCTGGGGCAGACTCTTGACTGGTCTGCTCCATTGAAGACAACAGATCCTGATCCATCCTAGAGAGACCTCTGCACTCAGAGCAGCTGAGATCCCACTGCACTCAGATTAATTGAGGATAAGCTGCATGCAGAGCAATTGGACAAACATCTTGACTGCTCCACTGAAGACCCAATAATCTTAAGACCTCCCAAGAGATCTACTAACCCAGTTGGAAGGCCCCACAGGTGGTTTGCTACAGTCAGGGCTGCAGGCCTACCAGGAGACCTGGGACAACATAGGCAGACTCCAGACAGTCACCCAGACCCACAAACACCAGGGATATCCAGATGGCAAAAGGCAAGCACAAGACCACAAGCAACAAAAGCAAAGATATGTTTGTATCATCAGAACCCAGTACTCCCACCACAACAAGCCCTAAATATAACAACACACCTGAAAATCAGGAAGCTGACCTAAAATCTTATCTCATGAAGATAATGGAGTCCTTTAAGGAGGATATCAATACTCAATGAAAGAAATACAGGAAAAACAGATAAATAGGTGAGGGAATTGAATAAAGTGATTCAAGACCTAAGAGTGGAAGTAGAAATAATAATAATAAAAAAAATCACAAATGGAGGCAAACCTGGAAAGGAAAACCTAGAAAAGAGGTCAGGAATTACAGATGTAAGTATCTCCAACAGAATACAAGAGATAGAAAAGAGAATCTCAGGTGTAGGAGATACCATAGAAAAGATGGGACACAACAGTCAAAGAAAATGCATAATAATCAAAAACACCATATGTACTAAGCAAAGAAAGAATATTAAAAGCAGTTAGGGAAAAAGGTCAAGTAACACAGAAAGACAAAACTGTCAGAAATTACACAGGACTACTCACCAGGAAACTATGAAAGCTAGAAGATCCTGGGCAGATGTCACACAGACCCTAAGAAACATAAATGCCAGCGGCAGTCTACTATACGCAGCAAAACTCTTAATTACCATAGACTTGAGAAAAAACAAGATATTCCACGACAAAACCAAATTTACACAATATCTTTCTATAAACCCAGCTCCACAAAGGATAATGGGTGGAAAATACCAACACAAGAAGGGGAAACTACACCTAAATAAAGCATGAAGGTAATATTTCAATATACCCAAAAGAAGATAGCCACACAAACATAATTCTACCTTTAACAACAAAAATGACAGGAAGTAACAATCACTTTTCCTTAATATCTCTTAACATCAATGGCCTCAATTCCCCAATAAAAGACATAGACTAACAGACTGGATATGTAAACAGGACACAACATTTTGCTACATACAAGAAACCCACCTCAGTGACAAAAACAATCACTACCTCAGAATCAAAGGTTGGGAAAACAATTTTCCAGGCAAATGGTTCCAAAAAAAACAAGCTGGAGTGGCCATTCTTATAGCGAATATAAAAACGACTTTCAACCAAAAGTTATCAAAAAAGATAAGGAAGGGAACCAGCGCCATGGAGAGAGTGCAGAGTGCACTCCACCATCTTTGCTCACTAGTGGCCGGGAAGTTGGGACCTGCCAGGCTCTGAGACAGTCAGGCATAATATCACTTGGGTCTCGGGAGGCTTGTGTGTAAGCAGCTCCCAAGTGCTGGGCAGATCTGCAGTAACCAGCATGCCAGTTCTGCTGTGGGACTTCTGCCTGGCAGAGGGACCCCAGACTGGGCGGAAGCCTACCAGCTTCCCTTCCGCGACCTCTGTTCCCGTAGACTGCACTGAAGAGACAGGTACCCCAGTTTCTCCCCAATATAACATCGCTTGGGGACACGGCCTGTTGGGGCTTCCGCCTGCTCCCAAGAACTGGACAGCACTATCGTCCTCTGGGTGCCAGATCTCTGCTGTAGGCCATCGCCTCTTGCAGGGAGACCAGTGCCACGGAGAGAGTGCAGAGTGCACTCGGCCATCTTTGTCCAGTGGCCAGGAAGTTGGGGACTGCCAGGCTCAGAGACAGACAGGCATAATATCGCTTGGGTCTTGGGCGGCTTGTGTGTACGTGGCTCCCAAGAGCTGGGCAGATCTGCAGTAACCAGAGTGGCAGCTCTGCTGTGGGACTTCTGCCTGGCAGAGGGACGCCCCCACCCCCACCCACTCTAGGAGAGATCACACAGCCCGGCACAGGGCAGGAGCCTACCAGCCTCCCTTTGGCGACCTCTGCTCCAGGAAATCCACCTTCGCTGAGCCTTTGGATGTACATAGGACTCCCCAATATAACATCACTTGGGGGCAAGGCACATCAGGGCTCCAAAGTCACTCAGGAGCAGGGCAGGCCCCAGAAATCTGTGCCAGGGGAATCCTGGAAAACCAGGGGGGTGGCAGAAATAGCTTTGCAGGCTCACAGGAGGTCCAACCAACAGCCAGTGACAGCAGGACCAACTAAAATCAGACATAACCAAATGGTAAAAGGCAAACGTAGGAGCGTTACTAACAAAAATCAAAGTAATATGGCGCCATCTGAACCCAACTCTCCAACAGCAGCAAGTCCTGGATACCCCACCACACCCGAAAGACCAAGATCTGGATTTAAAATCACTTCTCATGATGCTATTAGAGGATCACAAGAAGGACACAAATAAATCTATTAAGAATTGCAGGAGACCATGAATCAACGGTTAGAAGCCCTTACAAAGGAAACACAAAAATCGCTTAGAGAAATGCAGGAGAACATGGATCAAAAGATGGAGGCGCACAAGGAGACAACACAAAAATCGCTTAATGAGATGAATCAATGGGTAGATGCACTCACAAAGGAATCACAAAAATTGCATAAAGAAATGCAGAAGAATATGGGTCAACAGACGGTGCCCATAAGGAGCGCACACAAAAATTGCTTAAAGAAATGGATCAATGGTTAGATGCCCTTACAAAGGAAACACGAGAACTGCTTAAAGAAATGCAGGAGACGATGGATCAACAGATGGATTCCCATGAGGAGGAAACACAAAAATCGCTCAGAGAAATGCAGGAGAACGTGGGTCAACAGGCAGAAATCCTGAAAGAGGTAATGCAAAAATACCTTAAAGAAATACAGGAAAATACAAACAAACAGTGAAGGTTCTCAGCAAATCCATCCAGGAACTAAAAAAAGGAAGTAGAAACAGCTAAGAAATCACAAAGGGAGACAGACAACTTTGGAGATAAAAAACCTTGGGAAGAAATCAGGAGTCATAGATGCAAACATCAACAATAGAATACAAGAGATGGAAGAAAGAATCTCAGGTGCTGAAGATTCCATAGAAAGCATCGACTCAACATTCAAAGAAAATGCAAAGTGCAAAAAACGTTGTAACCCAAAACATCCAGGAAATCCAGAACACAATGAGAAGACCAAACCTAAGGATTATAGGTATAGATGAGAGTGAAGATTTGCAACTTAAAAGGGCCAGTAAACATCTTCAACAAAATTATGGAGGAAAACTTCCCTAACCTAAAGAGAGAGATGCCGATGAACGTACAAGAAGCCTACAGAACTCCCAAACAGACTGGACCAGAACAGAAATGCTTCCCGTCACATAATAAACAAAACACCAAATGTACTAAACAAAGAAAGAATATTAAAAGCAGTAAGAGAAAAGGGCCAAGTAACATACAAAGGAAGACCTATCCGAATCACATCAGACTTCTCACCAGAGACTATGAAAGCCAGAAGGTCCTCGGGCAGATCTTATGCAGACAGTAAGAGAGCACAAATGCCAGCCTAGACTACTATACCCAGCAAAACTCTCAATCACCATAGATGGAGAGACCAAGATATTCCATGATAAAACCAAATTTTCACAAATCCAGCCCTGCAACGGATAATAGGTGGAAACCTCCAATAAAGGGAGAGAAACAACACCCTGGAAAAAGTGAGATAATAACCTTCTTGAATCAAACCCAAAAGTAGATAACCACTCAAACATAAAGATAGCGTCAAGAATGGCAGATGGCAATAATCACTATGCCTTAATCTCTCTTAATATCAATGGTCTCAATTCCCCAATAAAAAGACATAGACTAGCAGACTAGATACGTAAACAGGACCCAGCATTTTGCTGCATGCAGGAAACGCACCTCATTGTCAAAAACAAACAATACCACTGAGTAAAAGGCTGGAAAACAATTTTACAAACAAATGGCCCCAAGAAACGAGCCGGAGTAGCCATCCTAATATCAGATAAAATTGATTTTCAACCTAAAGTCATCAAAAAAGACACAGAAGGACACTACATACTAATCAAGGGAAAAATCCACCTTCAAGAACTCTCAATTCTGAATATCTATGCTCCAAATGCAAGGGCACCCTCATTCGTAAAAGAAACTTTACTAAAACTCAAAGCACACATCGCACCGCACACAATAATAGTGGGTGACATCAACACCCCGCTCTCTGAAATGGATCGTTCAGGAAAGCAGAAACTAAACAGGGACACAGTGAATCTAATTGAAGCCTCGGACCAAATGAAACTAACAGATATATATATAGAACATTTCATACTAGAGCTAAAGAATACACCTTCTTCTCAGCACCTCAAGGTACCTTCTCCAAAACTGACCATATAATTGGTCACAAATCAGACCTCAACAGATATAAGAAGATAGAACTAATCCCATGCCTCCTATCAGATCACTATGGAATAAGGGTGGTCTTCAATGGCAACAAAAAAAAAAAGAAAACCCACGTACACATGGAGGCTGAACAATGCTCTACTCAATGATAACTTGGTCAAGGTGGAAATAAAGAAAGAAATGAAAGACTTTTTGAAAGTTAATGAAAATGAAGGCACAACATACCCTAATTTATGGGACACAAAGAAAGCAGTGCTAAGAGGAAAATTCATAGCCCAGAGTGCTGCCAAAAAGAAACGGGAGACAGCATACACTATAACAGCTTAATGGCACACCCTGAAAGCCTTGGAACAAAAAGAAGCAAATACACCAAAGAGGAGTAGAAGGCAGGAAATCATCAAACTCAGGGCTGAAATCAATCAAGTAGAAACAAACAAATCCATACAAAGAATCAACAAAACGAGGAGTTGGTTCTTTGAGAAAATCAACAAGATAGATAAGCCCTTAGCCAGACTAACCAGAGGGCACAGAGACAGTATCCAAATTAATAAAATCAGAAACGAAAAGGGAGAGATAACAACAGAAACTGAGGAAATTCAAAAAATCATTAGATCCTACTACAAAAACCTGTATTCAACACAACTAGAAAATCTTGAGGAAATGGACAATTTCCTAGACAGATACCAAATACCAAAACTAAATCCGGATCAAATAGACCATCTAAACCGTCCTATAACCCTGAAGAAATAGAAGTTGTCATTGGAAGTCTTCCAACCAAAAAAAGCATAGGTCCAGATGGTTTTAGTGCAGAATTCTATCAGACCTTCAAAGAAGACCTAACACCAATACTCTTCAAAACTGTTCCACAAAATGGAAACAGAAGGAACACTACCCAACTCGTTCTATGAAGCCACAATTACACTAATACCAAAAGCACACAAAGATCCGACAAAGAAAGAGAATCTCAGGCCAATCTCTCTTATGAATATCGATGCAAAAATACTCAATAAAATTCTTGCCAACCGAATCCAAGAACACATCAAAACGCTCATTCACTACGATCAAGTAGGCTTCATCCCAGGGATGCAGAGATGGTTCAATATAAGGAAATCCATCAATGTAATCCACTATATAAACAATCTCAAAGAAAAAAACCACATGGTCATCTCATTAGATGCTGAGAAAGCATTTGACAAAATTCAGCTTCCTTTCATGCTAAAGGTCTTGGAAAGATCAGGAATTCGAGGCCCATATCTAGACATAGTAAAAGCAATTTACAGCAAACCGGTAGCCAACATCAATCTAAATGGAGAGAAACTTGAAGCAATCCCACTAAAATCAGGGACTAGACAAGGCTGCCCTCTCTCTCCATATCTTTTCAATATAGTACTTGAAATTCTACCTAGAGCAATTAGAAAACAAAAAGAGGTCAAAGGGATACAAATTGGAAAGGAAGAAGTCAAACTACCACTATTTGCAGACGATATGATAGTATACTTAAGCGACCCAAAGAACTCCACCAGAGAACTCCTACAGCTGATAAACGACTTCAGCAAAGTGGCCGGATATAAAATCAACTCAAGCAAGTCAGTAGCCTTCCTATACTCAAAGGATAAGCAGGCTGAGAAAGAAGTAAGAGAAATGATACCCTTCAAGATAGCCACAAACCATATAAAGTATCTTGGTGTGACTCTAACCAAACAAGTGAAAGATCTGTATGACAAGAACTTCAAGTCTCTGAAGAAAGAAATTGAAGAAGACCTCAGAAGATGGAAAAAATCTGCCATGCTCATGGATTGGCAGGATTAATATAGTAAAAATGAGCATCTTACCAAAAGTAATATACAGATTCAATGCAATCCCCATCAAAATTCCAACTCAATTCTTCATAGAGTTAGAAAGAGCAATTAAAAATTCATCTGGAATAACAGAAAACCTAGGATAGCTAAAACTATTCTCAAGAGTAAGAGAACCTCTGGGGGAATCAGTATCCCGGACCTCAAGCTGTACTACAGAGCAATAGTGTTAAAAACCGCATGGTATTGGTACAGTGACAGGCATGTAGATCAATGGAACAGAATTGAAGACCCAGAAATGAATCCACACTCCTATGGTCACTTGATCTTTGACAAAGGAGCTAAAACCATCCAGTGGAAAAAAGATAGCCTTTTCAACAAATGGTGCTGGCTCAACTAGAGGTCAACATGCAGAAGAATGCAAATTGACCCATTCTTATCTCCTTGCACTAAGCTCAATTCTAAGTGGATCAAAGATCTCCACATAAAACCAGACACACTGAAACTAATAGAAGGGAAACTAGGGAAGAACCTTGAACATATGGGCACAGGGGAGAATTTCCTGAACAGAACTCCAATAGCTTATGCTCTAAGATCAAGAATAGACAAATGGGACCTCATTAAATTACAAAGTTTTTACAAGGCAAAAGACACTGTCAAAAAGACAAAGCGGCAACCAACTAACTGGGAAATGATCTTTACCAACCTTACATCCGACAGAGGGCTACTATCCAATATATACAAAGAACTCAAGAAGTTAAACTCCAGAGAGGCAAGTAACCCTATTAAAAAATGGGGTACAGAGCTAAACAAAGAGTTCTCACCTGAAGAATATCTAATGGCTGAGAAGCACCTAAAGAGATGTTCATCATCCTTAGTCATTAGGGAAATGCAAATCAAAACAACCCTGAGATTCCATCTCACACCAGTCAGGATGGCTAAGATCAAAAACACAGGAGACAGCAGTTGTTGGCGAGGATGTGGAGAAAGAGGAACACTCCTCCACTGCTGGTGGAATTGCAGGCTGGTACAACCACTCTGGAAAGCATTCTGGCGGTTCCTCAGAAAACTGGGCATGACACTCCCGGAGGATCCGGCTATACCACTCCTGGGCATATACCCAGAGGCTTTACCTGCATGCAATAAGGACACATGCTCCACTATGTTCATAGCAGCCTTATTTATAATAGCCAGAAGCTGGAAAGAACCCAGATGTCCCTCAATGGAGGAATGGATTCAGAAGATGTGGTATATCTACACAATGGAATACTACTCTGCAATTAAAAACAATGAATTCACGAAATTCCTAGGCAAATGGTCAGATCTTGAAAATATCATCCTTAGTGAGGTAACCCAATCACAAAAGAACACACATGGTATGCAGTCACTGATAAGGGGATATTGACCCAGAATCTCGGAATACCCTAGACACAATCCGCATATCAATAGATTTCTAAGAAGATGGAAGGAGAGATACCTGGTCCTGGAAAGACTGGATGTAGGGGAACGCCAGGACAGAGTAATGAGAGGGGGTTGAATGGAGAAAAGAGGGAGGGAAGGGGGCTTATGGGACTTTCGGGGAGGGAGGAAACAGGAAAGGGGAAGTGATTTGGAATGTAAATTAAAATAAAATAAAATAAATAATAAAAAAAAAAGAAAATGTTGGGCCGCCAGGCAGTGGTGGCACATGCCTTTAATCCCAGCACTTGGAGGGCAGAGGCAGGTGGATTTCTGAGTTCAAGGCTAGCCTGGTCTACAGAGTGAGTTCCACGACAGTTAGGGCTTTACAGAGAAACCTTGTCTCAAAAATAAAATAAAATAAAATAAAATAAAAAAAGATAAGGAAGGACACTTCATAATGGTCAAAGGAAAAACCTGCCAAGATGAACTCTGATTTCTGAACATCTATGCTCCAACTGCAAGGGCACCCACATTCATATAAGAAACTTTACTAAAGCTCAAAGCACACATTGCACCCCACACAATGATAGTGGGAGACTTCAACACCCCACTCTCAGCAATGGACAAATCATGGAAACAGAAACTAAACAAAGATACAGTGAAACTAACAGAAGTTATGAACCAAATGGATCTAAGAGATATTTATAGAACATTTCATCCTAAAGCAAAAGAATATACTTTCTTCTCAGCACCTCATGGTACCTTCTCCAAAATTGACCAAATAATCGGTCACAAAATAGGCCTCAACAGATACAGGAATATTGAAATAATTCCATGCACCCTATCAGATCACCACGGTCTAAGGCTGTTCTTAATATCCAGTGAGAACAATGGAAAACACACATACACATGGAAGTTGAACAATGCTCAACTCAATGATAACTTGGTCAAGGAAGAAATAAAGAAAGAAATTAAAAACTTCTCAGAATTTAATGAAAATAAAGACACATCATACCAAAACTTATGAGACACAATGAAAGCAGTGCTAATAGGAAAACTCATAGCTCTAAGTGCCTCCAAAAAGAAAACGGAGAGAGTTTACACTAGCAGCTTGACAGCACACCTGAAAGCTCTAGAACAAAAAGAACTCCCAAGAGCTCTAGAATACCAAAGAGGAGTAGACTGCAAGAAATAATCAAACATATGGCCAAAATCAACCAACTAGAAACAAAAAGAACTATACAAATAATCAACAAAACCAGGAGCTGGTTCTTTGAGAAAATCAAAAAGATAAACCCTAACCGAGACCAACCAGAGGGCACAGAGACAGTACTCAAATTAATAAAATCAGAAATGAAATGGGAGACACAACCACAGAAATCGTGGAAATTCAAAACATCATCTGATACTACTACAAAAGCTTATACTCAACAAATCTGGATGAAATGGTCAATTGTCTAGACACATACCAGGTGCCAAAATTAAAACAGGATCAGATAGACCATCAAAATAGTCCCATAAGCCCTGAGGAAATAGAAGCAGTCATTAACAGTGTCCCAACCAAAAAAAAAAAAAAAAAAAACACCAGAACCAGAGGGTATTAGTGGAGAATTCTATCAGATCTTCAAAGAAAACCTAATACCAATACTCTTCAAATTATTCCACAAAAGAGAAATGCAAAGAACACTATTCAATTCATTCTATGAAACCACAATTATGCTTATACCTAAACCAAACAAAGACCAAACAAGGAAAGAGAACTTCAGACCAATTTCCCTTATGAACATTAATGCAAAAATACTCAATATAATTCTTGCCAAACGAATCCAAGAATATATCAAAACAATCATGCACCTCAATCAAGTATGCTTCATTGCAGGAAAACAGGGATGGTTCAATACATGGAAATCCATCAATGTAATCCACTACATAAACAAACTCAAAGAAAAAAAAACATATGACATTTCATTAGATGCTGAAAAAGCATTTGATAAAATTCAGCATCCCTTCACGTTAAAAGTCTTGGAAAGATCAGGAATCCAAGGCCCATACCTAAACACAGTAAAAAAAATATACAGAAAACCAGTAGCCAACATCAAACTAAATGGAGAGAAACTTGAAGCAATCCCACTAAAATCAGGGACTAGACATGGTTGGCCACTCTCTCCCTATCTATTCAATATAGTACTTGAAGTTCTAGCTAGAGCAATTAGACAATAAAAGGAGGTCAAACAAATTGGAAGGGAAGAAGTCATAATATCACTATTTGCAGATGATATGATCATATACTTAAGTGACCCCAAAAATTACACCAGAGAACACTTAAAGCTGATAACTTCAGCAAAGTGACTGGATATAAAATTAACTCAAACAAATCAGTAGCCTTCCTCTACTCAAAGAATAAACAAGCTGAGAAGGAAATTAGGGAAATGACACTCTTCACAATAGACACAAATAGTATTGCACACCTTGGTGTGACTCTAACCAAGCAAGTGAAAGAACTGTAGGACAAGAACTTCAAGTCTCTGAAGAAAGAAATGGAAGAAGATCTCAAAAGATAGAAAGGTCTCCCATGCTCATGGATTGGCAGGATTAATATAATAAAAATGGCCATATTGTCAAAAGCAATCTACAGATTCAAGGCAATCCACATCAAAATTCCAAAACTTCTCCATAGAGCTAGAAAAGGCAATCTTCAAATTCATTTGGAATAGCAAAAAAGTCCAGAATATCTAAAACTATTCTCAACAACAAAAGAATGTCTGGGGGAATGACCATCCCTGACCTCAAGCTCTACTACAGAGCAATACTGAGAAAAACTATATGGTATTGGTACAGAGACAGGCAGGAAGATCAATGGAATAGAACTGAAGACTCAGAAATAAACTCAATACACCTATGGTCACTTGATATTTGACAAAGGAGCTAAAAACATCCAGTGGAAAAAAGACAACATTTTTATAAAATGGTCCTGGATCCATTGGAGGTCATCGTGCAGAAAAATGCAAATCAACCCAAACTTATCTCCTTAAACAAAGCTCAAGTTCAAGTGGATCAAGGACCTCCACATAAAACCAGACACACTGAAACTTACAGAGGAGAAAGTGGGGAAGCACACAAGGGAAATTTTCCTGAACAGAATACCAATGGCTTATGCTCTAAGAGGAAGAATCAACAAATGGGACTCCATAAATTGCAACACTTCTGTAAGGTTAAGGACACTGTCAATAGGACAAAACGACAAACGACAGATTGGGAAAAGATCTTTACCAATCCTACAGCCAATAGAGGGCTAATATCCAATGTAAACAGAGAACTCAAGAAGTTAGACTCCAGAGAGTCAAATAACACTATTTAAAAATGGAGTACAGAGCTAAACAGAGAATTCTCAACCGAGGAAACTCGAATGGCTATGAAGCATCTAAAGAAATGTTCAACATCCTTAGTTATCAGGGAAATACAAATCAAAACAACCCTGAGATTCCACCTCACATCAGTCAGAATGGCTAAGATGAAAAACTCAGGGGACAGCAGATGCTGGCAAGGATGTGGAGAAAGAGGAACACTCCTCCATTGTCGGTGGGATTGCAAGCTGGTTCAACCACTCTGGAAATTAGTTTGGCGGTTCCTCAGAAAATTAGACACAGTACTACCTGAAGACCCAGCTATACCACTCCTGGACATACCCAGAAGATGCTCCAACATGTAATAAGGACACATGCTCCACTATGTTTATATAGCAGCCTTATTTATAATAGCCAGAAGCTGGAAAGAACCCAGATATCTCTCAATAGAGGAATGGATACAGAAAATGTAGTATATTTACATAATGGAATACTACTCAGCTATTAAAAACAATGAATTCATGAAATTCTTAAGCAAATGAATGCAACTAGAAAATATCATCCTGAGGGAGATAATCCAATCACAAGGAAACACACATAGTATGCACTCCCTGATAAGTGGATATTAGCCCAGAAGATCGTAATAGCCAAGATACAGACCACATGAAGCTCAAGAAGAAGGAAGACCAAAGTGGGGATACTTCGGTCCTTCTTAGAAGGGGGAACAAAATACCCATGGGAGGAGATACAGAGACAAAATGTGGAGCAGAGACTGAAGGAAAGGCCATCCAGAAACTTCTCTGCCTTGGAATTTATCCCATATAGTTACCAAACCCAGACACTGTTGTGGATGCCAACAAGTGCTTGCTTACAGGATCCTGATATACCTGTTTCCAAAGAGGCTCTGCCAGTGCCTGACAAATACAGAGGGGGGATGCTCTCAGTCAACCATTGAACTGAGCACAGAGTCCCCAGTGGAGGAGCTAGAGAAAGGACCCAAGGAGCTGAAGGGGTTTGCAGACCCATAGGAGGAACAACAATATGAACCAACCAGTCACTCCAGAGCTCCCAGGGACTTAACCACCAACCAAAGAGTAAACATGGGGGACCCCTGGCTCCATCAGAAGATCACCTGGTCGGAC
Source organism: Tokudaia tokunoshimensis (assembly GCA_036184795.1). Taxonomy (NCBI): domain Eukaryota; kingdom Metazoa; phylum Chordata; class Mammalia; order Rodentia; family Muridae; genus Tokudaia; species Tokudaia tokunoshimensis. Next base: position 38,297,475 of record BTHU01000018.1, on the reverse strand, counting down.
ATCAATGAAAGGAGAGGCCCTTGGACCTGTGAAGGCTTGTTGCCCCAGTGTAGGGAAATGCAGGTCAAGGAAGCAGGAGTGGGTGGGTTGGTGAGCAGGGGAAGTGAAGATGGTATAGGGGGTTTTGGAGGGTAAACATGAAAAGGGGATAGCATTTGAAATGTAAATAAAGAAACTATCTAATAAAAATGAATGGAAAAAATAGAAAATAAAAAGATAAAATTATACCAAAGTATTAATTCATATAAACACACACACACACACACAAAATTTGTTGAGGTTTTGTCTTTTACTGTTTATTTTAACACTAAGTGCTGGCCTCCAAGATCTGGAGTAAACTCAAAGCCCCTGGGACCCTCCCCCAAGTTAATTCTGATTAATGAATAAAGACACCAACAGCCAATAGCTGAGAAGAAGAGACATAGGTGAGGTTTGGGTTTCCTAGCCTTGAGACCACATGGACAGAAGAGAAGACATGCAGGAAAGTAGAAAGGAGAAGCGTGGCTAGGGGCCAATAGAACATGGCCCAGAGGGAGCTAATAGCAGCCCAGATGAAACATAGTAAGTAATAACTTGGATTATGGGTAGGAGGTAGATTCTAACTCCTAGAGGGTAGGAATTGCCTGCCCAACTATTCTGCTGCTTAAGACAAACTGAAATATAAAGACTTCTATGTGTGTGTCTTTTATCCAGGAACATAAAACATTAAGGCGGGAAGAAACCCTGTGACAAGACTTTTTTAATATCATTACTACATATATTCATACACACACACACACACACATGCACACACAAACCATCATCAAGTAAAGCAACAATGCATTAGTATTGGGCAAACAAAATATTGAGAGAAACAATAAGAAAATGAAGACATGAAATCACACAACAAGAACTAATTCCCACAATTACTCCCAGACAATGTACATAAAGATTAGCTCTGTATGTAAGAACTATCTAAGTAATTAGTGTGGTGATAAAATATTAATTAGGAAAGAAATTCAAAGGAACTTAGTGAAAGACCATTCGTAATACTGGCTTTGCTAATTTAACAAAGTATTCTATGAGTATTGCTTAAATGTTCACTAAAGAGGATAAGGAAGAGAAGCCTAGTATAAATGAAATGAGATCTTTAAATTCCATATTGAATGTTTTTTCATAAGCATGAAAACAAAAAACAAAAACGAGTAAAGCTTCCAAAGCTGTAAAATGAAAACATGAGTCTCGGAGCTAGAACAGGCCTGTTTCAAATGTCCAAGGAAGAAAAACTATCTACAAAATTTGTGAAAATTTCACAGTAAGAGAGAAACATATCAGAACTCTGCATTAATTGGTTGTGTTGCTCTAAGACTCAATCTGAGTGCCCCCAGATCAGCATTTTCATTATCCATACAGAGGACAGAACAATTAATCTCCAAATGTTTTCAGTGAAATTGAAAATCAAAGGCCGTATGAGTCTAACCAAAATCATAAGCTGATATGAAACAGTTAAGATTACCTTTCACATTCAGAAAAAAGTTAAAAACTTTGTCTAAGATGAGAGCAACAGAGGTGTTTGTTCTTTGGGTAATCTCAAACAGTTTCAGTTGTCTGATTCTATTTGCAATAAGCTTAACTATTGGAAAACACTCGTAATCCAGCACTGTACCTTGTTTGAGCGTAACGACACTCGACCTCCACAGCGGGCACAAAACTTGGTTTGGCAATATGAACAGTTATGGCCACATCCATCTGCAAATTTTGTCTTGTGGCAGATGCCGCAGGTCGGGGCGTCACCCTTCTGTTCTTGCTGCTGCTGCGATTCCTCTCCCATCTTCTTGACTTGCTCCTTATACATTTCAAACTGTTGATGCAGCTTTCTGCAGGAAAATAAAGGGGGTTAAATATTGGTTTCCTAATGATCAAAATCACAATCTGTGGACATAATTTTACAATCAAAATATGTAAGATGAGAATAAAAGTATAAAATTTAATCTGGAAGCTACAGAATAATATCTTGCTTACATGGCATATCACATCATGCATGTTGAAATTAGTTCTAGCTTTGATATACATATTAACTATAAAAGCAACTGATTATATTTGTGGGACATTTCCTTGAATATTAAACAAAATTTCTACCATTATTGTTCAACAGTTTAGCTTCAGAAATACAGGAAGCCAATTTTATATACTCAAAGAAACCATAATCTATTATTTTAAAAACCAATGAGACAGTTTCAACTGAAGTGAACTAAAGAATCTCACAGATAAATGCATCTGTTTAACAAGTCTGAATACAACTTAGCTGTAAAAAGAAAATACTGTTAGATATTATCACCTAACAAATAAAATTATGCAAATAAAAGTAAAGCCAAGTACACTTTCACATTAAAATTCTAGAGCTTAGGGAGGTGTCTCAACAATTAAGAGCACCAACTAACTACTCTTCAGAGGACCGAAGTGTGATTCCCAACCCAGCTCAGAATGATCTGTAACTCCATCCCCAGGAGCTTTGACACCCTCTTCTGATATCTTGCACACACACACACACACACCACACACACACACACACAAATAAATATAAAATAAATCACGAGGAAAACTTAGGAAGATGTTTCGTTTACTATTATTATGAATTTTTCTTTTGTATTTATAAAGACAATTTAAGTGTTTCATAACTATAATTAACTTAAGATTTAGAAAACTGAAAATGATATGAACTCCAATTCTACCAATGACAAAAGAATGATAATCTACAAAATTATAACTTATTTTGAGTCCATCAGAAAAGAAGTTATCAGGCAAACAATCTAAATCCAAGGACACCAAGTGTAACTGGTTCATCGCTGGACTTCTCATACTCAAACTTCAAGTTTATGGCTGGTATTACAGGCATGCACAACCACATTCATTTTATATGGTTCTGGGGACTGAAAGTAAGGCTTCACACACTGTAGGTAAGCATTCTGTCTAAGAAGCTACATCTCAGTGTCTGAGCAGACGGGTGCAGCCAGGAACTAAAGGAACACCTGACTGTAAGATCTCTTGGGACACAGCCTGCCAGGGCCCCACCTGCACACAGGAGCTGGGCAGCCACACGGTACTCTTGTGCCAGGGGATAGCTGGTCACTTAGGGGTGCTGAGATAGGCCTGCACACCCACAGGAGAGACAAGCACCAGCCAGTGACAGCAGGACAAACTAACACCAGAGATAACCAGATGGCAAAAGGCAAACATAGGAATGTTACTAACAGAAATCAAGGCAATATGGCACCATCCGAAGAAAATTATCCGACAACAGGAAGTCCTGGATACCCCAACACACCAGAAAAGCAAGATTTCGATTTAAAATCACAGCTCATGATGCTGATAGAGGGCTTCAAGAACGGCGTAAATAACTCACTTAAAGAAATACAGGAGAACACAAGTAAACAGGGAGAAGCCCTTAACGAACTACAGAAAAACACAAGAAGGCTGGTGAAGGAATTGAACAAAACCATCCAGGATGTAAAAACAATAAAGAAACAATAAAGAAATCACAAAGGGAAACAACTCTGGACATAGAAAACCTAGGAAGAAGTCAGGAGTCATGGATGCAAGCATCGACAACAGAATACAAGAGATAGAAGAAAGAATCGCGGGGCTGAAGATACCATAGAAAACATTGACTCAACAGTTAAAGAAAATGCAAAATGCAAAAAGCTCCTGAGCCAAAACATCCAGGAAATCCAGAACACAATAAGACCAAACCTAAGGATTATAGATATAGAAGAGAGCGAAGATTTCCAGCTTAAAGGGCCAGTAAATGTCTTCAACAAAATTATACAAGAAAACTTCCCTAACCTAAAGAAAGAGATGCCCATGAACATACAAGAAGCCTACAGAACTCATTCACTATTATGATTTGACTGGGATGTGTGCATGTGTGTATGTGTGTGTGTGTGTTTGTATAGGCACATATATGTGCACACACTTGTGTGTGCACCTATGTTACACACAAAAATTCTCTAGTCTCTTCTGAATAGTCTTACAATTTTACCTCTCACAGCTAAGCTTTTAATCGATCTGAAGTTTATTTTTATATACAATGTGATGCAGAAATTTAATCTCAATGTTCTTTATATAGATATTCTACTTCCCCATCATCACTTATTAAGTAGTTAACTTCTCTTCCACAAATTTGTGATATCAGCCTACCTATCATATATTAAGTTCCATACTTACATAGATGGACACAATACTGTATTTCATTGGTAGTTGTGTCTACTCCTACTCCAGAACAACATTGTCAAAACCAAACTTGAAATACAATAAAAGGTCCAACAGAACTTAAATACATAAATTTGAATATACAACCATCTGGTAAGGTAGATCAAAAGTCAATACACTTTTCGACAAAAGGTTACATAATATTTTAGGCACTGTGGGCCACAGAATCTTTGTCACTTTCTAGACTCATCACTGGGACATGAAGGCAGCCATAAATAATGTGAAAATAAACGATCTTAGATATATTCCATTTAAACTTTATGCACAATCCATATGTAAATCTCTTGTATAAATACAACAAAGATATGATATTCTAATAAGAGATACTTTACAAACAAACATTTAAGATATACACAATAATACATTAATTGTTAAGTGTTGTTATTTTTTATCTTATAAAAGCTTCTAATCCAAATTTTGGTGTATGTTCTATATCAATTTCTTCACTAAAGAACTCATTAAATTTATCATCTTCTGAAGCAAATGTTACTCTTAGTGAAATAACAGAACTTTTAAATTCATGTTTACTGCTATTCCCTGAAAATCTGATCCCCAGCCTCTTAGTTTTATTGTTGTTACTTTAAACATTTGGTGTAATTTTAAGCTCTCCACAAACTAATCATTACACTACTACTTTAAAGGTCATCAGTGGAAGGTTTGTTCATTAAAACTTAAAACACCTTCTATTGTGAAGTCATACCTTTTCAAAGATCTAGACTGCTGTTAAATTTATTTTCTCCCTTTTCACAGATCCATCATATAATCTTTATAGATACAGGTATCCAAACTTTGAGTTATTTTTGAGGTAGTGTTTAGATGATGTCAAGATAATCAAGAAACAAGAAATGTTGCCCCAAAAGGATCTTGCACTAAATGCTTAGCTGAGGAAATATTTGTGGAGGTTATAAAAATGTTGGGAGACAGGGCAGCTGAAGGATTCTGGTCATTAGGGGTAGATCCTAAAGCAGCAGTTCTCAACCTATGGGTTGCAACCCTCTTTAGGGTCACATATCAGATGTCCTGCATATCAGGTATTTACATTATAACTCATAAGAGTAGAAAAATTATTCAGTAGCATCAAAGTAATTTTATGATTGAGGATCACTACAACATGAGAAACTGTATTAAAGGACCATAGCTTTAGGAAGATTGAGAACATGCCTGCTGCCTTGCTTCCCACCATGATGATAGACTAAATCTCCGAAACTGTAAACACGCCCCTAAGTAAATGCTTTCTTTTATAAAAGAGTTACCTTGGTCATGGTGTGTCTTCACAGCAATAGAATAGTAACTAAGACACCAACAAAGCTATCAATCATGCCAAGTGGACATGCTGGTGCATGCCTTTAATCCCAGTACTAGGGAGGCAGAGGTAAGTAGATCTCTGTGAGTTCAAGGCCATCCTGGTCTACAAACTGAGTTCCAGAACAGCCAGGGCTATTACACAGAAAAACTCTATTTTGAAAAAAAAAACCCCAAAAAAGTTATCAATTATAATAGGAGAAAACATATTTCATCTTAAGATCAAATTTAAACAATTCATGTCCACAGATCCAGATTTAAAAACACACTAGATGGAATACTTCAGCCTAAAGAGAAGGCTTACTATACCCAAGAGGATAGGACACAAGAAATAATCCCAGGACAGTTCAACAAAAACGTTCTAAAAACCACAACAAAATAACAGAAATTAATGAATATTGTTCAATAATAACTCTTAATATTAACAATGTCAGTTCCCCTGGATTTGAAACATAATCCATCTTTCTGCTGCCTCCAATCTATCTTCTTGCTTCCTCCAAGAAAGACCTCACCATCAAAGACAGACACCACATTCAGCTTCCTAAAATATAGATATGTATAAATGGAATTTAAATGGAGTTATCAGAGAATACCCAACTTTACACCAGATACTACCCAGTTATCAGGAATGGGTTAAATCTTTTTGAGTTGTTGGCCAAAGAGGTCCTACAAACTCTCCTCCCAAACAGTATAGGTTACTACCAATGATATTGGTTACCCTCCATGACCTGATGCTAAGACCCTACTGGTAAAGATGCCACATAGTTATGTCATTAAACATGGAAAAATTGAGCTGGTGATCAATGGAAGGAAGCTTCACTCCTACTGAGGTTCTTAATGCCAGAAGGTACTCATGTGCTATGAGAGGAGAAAAGTCAGCAGCAGTCTCACCCAGCTATGAACCCTGTGAACCAAAATAAAACCTGTGTGTAGGAGATGGCCACTGATGCAATGTTGCGGGAGTAACCATCTCACCTTTCTTATTGACTTCAGGCCTACTCAGTGATACAGAACCCACACCTCGAACTGCTAAAGTGGCCAACAACCTGAGACCAGGTAGGTTAAAGGCCCCAGGGAGAAACCTACAAGTATTATTCTCGCAAATAGACGTAACAATAAAACAACCCCTAATGACATGTTGCTTACCCACTGATCCATACATCACTTGACCCTCATCAGAGAAGCTTCTTGTGAAAACAGTAATTAACATAGAAACCCACAGCTAGGCAGTATAAAGAGAATGAAAAACTTTGGAACAATTAGCTTTAACTGGGATGTCTTTATCACATCTCTCCCCTCAAGGCTCAAAGATTTATTCAGAATAGGGGACCCAAAGACTGCAAGAACCAGGGGTAATGGACAACACCAAAAACCAATGTTTTCAGACACAACTGGACTGATGCATATATGAATCTGGAGATGGTAACAGCATGCATAAAAACTGCATAAGTTCAAGCCAGAAAAAATGCCAGCACAGAGAAGGGAAGTCCCACTGCTAGCCAAGAAACTATTTGCAATTAATAGCTGCTGGGAAAGGGAAAAGGAGATTTGTTTTTTGTTTTGTCTAGCTTTGTCTAGTTTTGTTTTGTTTTGTTTTGTTTTGTTTTCCAATGGAATGACACTGGGTAAATCAACCAAACTTCAGTGCTAGTCCTATGTTAAGGAGTAGCTGACAATCACAAAATGAATTCCATGGGGTATTTGTTTTTTGTTTTCTATGTGTGCAAGCACGTTTGCTGTTTGTGTGTGTGTGTGTGTGTGTGTGTGTGTGTGTGATCCTACTGCCATCTCCTGAGTGCTGGGATTATAGGCATGTGCCATGACAGAAATAGCATTTTCTGAATAAACAACATATTTGTTGTGGTTCTTATTTGTTTATTCATACATTGAGCCCCAAGGAATTTCAGATGGCTCTAAAGTACACAACAGATGCAGTCAATTTTAGATTATTGAGAATGAAAACTATGTTGGACCTGTAAATATCTATGTGCATTAAATGTTTGCACCATTTCTCAACTATATCAACTGTTTAACCATGACCGGTTAAGCATCAGTAAGTTCGCAGGCTAAAATAAAAGATCTTTTCTCAATACTGTCATCAGACTTCAGAAGAAACAGAAATAACAAAGAAAATGTAAAATTAACAATTTTTTGAGGGAACGAGAGAGAGAGAGAGAGAGAGAGAGAGAGAGAGAGAGAGAGAGAGAGAGAGAGAGAGAGAGAGAGAATATTGTCTCTATTACGTAGTATGTATAGCTCTGACTTCCTGGAACTTGCTCTCTAGACCAGGCTGGCCTCAAATTCACAGACACCCACCTGCATCTCCTCCTCACTGCTGGGAGTAAAGATGTGCACCACCACACCCAGCCAAAATTAATGATATTTTCTAAGTCTTCAATTTCCACTGACATTAGCCTTCAAAATATACGATCAATATACGATCAATACTCTGAAGGACCATATCTCCTCGTCTGAATTAATAAGAGGCTGCTTATATTAATTCTCATCTCTAATCCTTGATTCTATTACACACTGAGGGAGCAGACGAGTTAGGCCCTGTGACACCCTGTCTACTCTTCAGTAGATACAGTGAGGGACTGACTCTCCATGACCTGAAATCAAAACATTCAGTCCTCTGGAAGAAAAAAAATGGGGTGGGGGCAGTAAAGAGAAGGAAGGGGGGAGAAGGAGGAGGGGAGAAGGAGGAGGGAAAGAGAGAAAGAGGGAGAGAGAAGGGAAAGGGAAAGAAGGGAGGGAAACAGAGAGGGGAAAGAGGAAAGAGAGGCAGGAGAGGGGTGGTTGATTAACAATTAGCCCTTTGATAAAAATTCCCAAATATTGTTCCTTGGATTCATATTTGATAGCTAAAAAGACAGTCCCTTTTTGTCTGGGCTATTGAAAATCACTTTAGAAGAATCTTTAAAATCCCCCTAAAGTTGTAATCTTTAGGGGAAAAAAAGTCAATGACTCTTGACTAAAACAAATGAAAAAATAAGGTAAATAGTTTCTATCCAACATAAAAGAGGACAGGTTTCCTAAAATCAGGATAGACAGAAAATGTCCTTTCTCAATATAGTTCTTGGTGTGAATTTTCCTTATAATATTATCCCTAACCTTTGGCCTTAAAATGAATCTTAACCCAAGTCATTACAGCATTTTTGTAGGAAAGTACTGAAATAGACAATATTAGAATAATCCTTACTGAAATAGCTATTCACTGGGCAAATTTCCATCAGAAATAAATGAAAATCAAATGTGAACTAGTAAATGTGTAATAGTAGATGTTACCATTGTTCATATGTACATATTTCCTCTCTTCCCATGGAATGGTAAGACATTTTAGACTCCCCTACATATAGCCAAGATCTTATAGTAAGTTTGGGTCAATAGGTTGTAAGCTCAAATGACTTATTTCACGTCTATTTGTGTAATTAGGAATAAGAATAATCTGTGAAGAACTTCTTTAAAAATCTCTTAATGTCAGGCAGTGGTGGCGCACGTCTTTAATCCCAGCACTTGGGAGGCAGAGGCAGGAGAATTTCTGAGTTCAAGGCCAGCCTGGTCTACAAAGTGAGTTCCAGGACAGCCAGGGCTACACAGAAACCCTGTCTCGAAAAACCAAAAAAAAAAAAATCTCTTAATGATTAAAATAAATAGAATCTAAAAGTTTTTAGTGTTTCATGTCATTGTGAGAATACTTTACTATATTCTCCAGTCATGTATTCTAGTCTAAAGTCATAATTCTGTGAATCATGATTTGATGGTCAAATAAGTTTAGTAAACAATGTTATGATCTAATCATAGTTAGGTTCTTAGAATTGCTTCACTAAATGAATCTGCTTAACCTTTCTTAAAACAACTTATGCAAAACTATTTGACCACACAACAAATTTAGGAGTTAATAGCTCTTACTATCCTCTAGCACTTTTGTTTGGAGATACTCTAGAATATACTACATTACTGGAGAAATATGTTCCTGGGGCAAATGTGGCTTACATATTCATGTTACGTGAGGTGGACTGCCTGTTCTTTCCCAGAGCTCTTAAGTTATATCCTGCTTTCTGTTTAGATTTCCATGGAATGACTAACGGCAGAACTAGTGAACTTTTGTCTCACAGTTTCCCTCCCTGAGGCACAGCATTCCAGCGCAGAATTTTAATTCATACTCTTCAGTATTCTATGTACCATAGATACTATTAGTCTATGCAAACTGCTTACTTACGTCTGGGGCTCCTTCTCAATGTGTTGTTTTTGCTGGGGCTGAAGAACGTTATTTACCAGTTCAGTGATCCCACTAAAGGGAAACCACCTGTTTAAATAAGCAAATAATGTGACTGAAAAAAACAAAAGAATAACAATGTAAATTCAATCTTTTTTTACCCAAAATAAAATAATAATAAGAAAAGAAAAACACAGGCACAAAAGCTACAGCCAATGGAAATGTGCACTCCAATTACCACCAGGCAACCAGAAAGGAGGGAAATTAATTGACCACTCAACTAGTCCACAAGCAGACAGCAAAAACCTACATCCAGACACTATGTGGATGAAGTAAGAAGCTGCAGGCAGCTCTCTTACAAGCCAGAGAGTCAGAAGGCAGAAGACACACTAGCTGCAGCCTATCCAGTATTAGTGTCAGCTAATACCATCAGAGGTGCAGAGCAGAGTACAGCAGAAGAACAGGAGTCAAGTGTACTGCACTCAGAGTACCGTTACTCACTGTGTCGGTTGTGGTTTGTGTTCTTCTTTGATCCTAAAAAAATAAGTTTGCACAACTGAGTGCACTGTACTAAAGCAGCAATTTCTACCTATACATTTGTAGTTATATATAAAGGACACGAAAATCAGGGTTATTACACAGGAAAATTTAGTGCTACGCCATAAAAAATTGAGCATTTCAGTCAATTTTATACAAAAGGGGAAGAAAAGAGATAAGTTGGCTCATTTGGGCTTTTTTGTTTTGTTTTGTTCTGTTTAGGGTTTAGCACAGGGTCATATTCATGGTAGGCAGTCACAGTACTCTTGAGCTACATCCTCAGCCCATGATAAACTGTCCTTCTACTAAAACTCTACAGAGCTTTACAGCAATGTTTTAGTCACAAATTTTACAACATATTTTTACTTTAAGGTACCATAGTGAATATGGTAAAATTAACTAAAAATAATTTTTTTACTTGTTTTAATTTATTTTTAAAAATAAATTGAAGGAATATTTTAAATAAAACGGGATTTTTATAAATGAATTTTTAAAGCCTTATAAATTAATTAATTTATGCCTAGAGGAGTAGATAAAAGGAAGCGGAGGGGGTAATATAGTCAATGTCTCATACACTAATATTAATAATACTATATATATTAAAATAGTCATGTTAACATAAATTCTTCATATAAGTATAGTATAATGAAAATAAATTTAAATAAATACTATGTAAGTAACTATAATAAAATCAAATGCTTCACTTTCAATTTTGCAGAGTTCTTCAGTCATCTAAAACTAAAGGTTGGCTCTCTTACTTTCTGAGACAAGATTTTATATAATCGAAACACTGGTCAGGACCTGACTCAGACGTAGATAGTCCTTAGTAGGTATGATGTAACTAGATATTTTTTACAACAACCCCCCCACCCCACGTGACACCCCAGGTGACACCTTGTGTGACACCCTGCGTGTCACCCCGTGTGACATTTCACGTGACACCCCATGTGAGACCTCGTGTGACACCCATGAAAATCCCCTTGGGGTTAGTATTGTTTACTATCCCTTATTAAAGTGAAACTACGCACTCCATAGAGTGTATGCTCTGCATGCTTTTTTCACAGTTTTCAAGAAACGAGGAGGAGATTGGATTAATAAACAGCAGTAGGTATGAAATTTAATAGCACTGAATATTTAAAAACTGAGAAGAACCTCACACAGGGCAATGACGACTGGTAAAACTGGACTTTCTATAAATGGCTAAGAGCTGTCTTGACAAATGCACTTACTTTCTCAAAAGACTAAAACTTGGTAAATAAAATTTACAACAATCTTCTCCTTAAGTCAGATTTATGTTAGTTTTATTGTATGTAATGGTTCATCGGGTCAACTTAGCTGAATTGGGCAACACTTTGATTAGTGAAACAGATCTCAGGAGGTGTCTGTGAGAACATTCCGGAGACACTTCACTAAAAGTTAAAGACTGCCCTGAGTGTGGACACCGCCACACAACAGACAGAGGCACAGATGAATAAAAGGAAGAGAAAGTCAGCTGGCATCGGCACGCTCTTCCTCACTCTGGGCTTCCCACCCACCCACCACAGGGTAAGCAGCCTTTTCCATATGCTCCTGACACCATGGCAGTGTCCGGAGCAGCCGCAGATCCAGCTGACTGTAAAGAAAACGCTAGAAGAAGGGTCAGCCGAGTGCTAGGGTAGCACAGAGAGACTACCGGAAGGGCAGAGATTTAACCAGGGTTCCTTGTGGAGTCAGTCAGCCAAAGCCGAGCAGACTGTAGAAAAGAGAAACAGAAGACTGGACAGAATTCTGAAGCTGAGGTTCTAAATGGGCACCCAGGAGAAAAGCGCTGGGAAAGGCAGAGGGATTTTGGAAAGTGTACTGCAGAAATTGTGGTAGTTTTCTGAGAGGCACTTCAGGAAGAAACCTCCCAGCCACAAGGTAAACACAGGCAGACAAGCCTCCCATGCTCTCTCAAGGCCTAGAAAACCCCACATGTAATCCCAAAACCCCAAAGATAAGGTTGTAATTGGCAGGTGAGGGGGATCTCAGACTGAGAAATTTCGGCTAAAAGTTGACCTCCAACACAGAAAAGAACACATTAACATATTTGAATTTACTGAGATAAACAGGCTCCAGCCACACCTTGTAGAGAAATTACAAAAGGCAATGCAAGGGAAGGGGCAAACCACCCCAATTACATCCCAACTACAAAGAAATATCAAATACCTTCGATTTCATCTTACTGCTTTTTTATATTTTACACTTTGTACTTTAATTGTACAGTGTGTTTCAGTTTCTATCCTGAATGAAAAGGCTTTTATGGTTGTCCTTTCTACATTTGATCAACAAGGTTTTCCTCTATTTCTCTTGTCTGTGATCCATATACCCTCCTCCTCACTCTTTCTTGACTCACTCTTTTCTGATGTCAACTCCTTCAATTCGTTACAAAAATACTGGTACCCTTATGACTACAGAACTATAAAACTACACTTTTCTTATTCAAGATAGATGGTTGTCTCTGAAACTGACTACCGGTTAATGAAAGCAAAAGAAACAGGTGTCTTCTACTCCAATGGAACATTGGGGCAATTCTGAAGTCATTATATTGTCTAATACAGTCACCCCCCAAAAAAAATACCAGAGGAGAACATAAATGCAAGTCAAGACAAGTCACCAACAGGACTTGTGTAAAATAAATTATAGAGAAAAGAATTGGAAAGGAGAGGAGGACTGTGGAGCACATCCACCTCAAGGATTCTTATCGCTGTGGTAGCATACTCTATAGAAGCAATGTTCTCACTTTTCTTAAATAAAAAAAAAAAGGCACAACTAAGTAAAAAAAATGTATGTGGATTGGGATAAAATATGTTAATATGTGGGAGTTGTCCATTGTCAACATATCTAGTACAGCTATTGTCTAGTCCTATGAAAAGCACCATGACTAAAAGTAACTTGGGGAGGAAAGAGGTTATTTCATCTTACAGCCACCCAGTCTATCAGGAAGGGAAGAACACAAGGCAAAACAGGAACATGGAGGCAGAACTGAAGAGGAGGGTGTGGAAGAAAGCTGTTTACTGGCTCGCTCAGTTTGCTTTCTTATACAATCCAGGCCCACCTGTTCAGTAGTAGCACCACAGTTGGGTCTTCCCACGCTGGTCATTAGTCATGAAGATCCCTCACAGACTTGCACATAGGCTAATGTGATAGAAGCAGTTCTTCAACTGAGATTCCTCCCTTGCAGATGACCATAGCTTACTTCAAGTTGACAGAGAGAGAGAGAGAGAGAGAGAAAGAGAGAGAGAGAGAAAGAGAAAGGAAAGGAAAAAACAGTATCTACTGTTGATGTAATTGCTTCTCAAAATTCATATTTAATAACTATTGCATATTATATCAAAAAAATTACATGCAAAAGCATTAAAAATGGATAACATCATACAAGTCATCATCAAGAAAGAGTTTCACAGTGACCAAGGGATTAAATCATCACCAATATCAACAATTCCTAAAAAGAATTGATGCTATCAGGACAAAAAATTTTCTGACATAAGATGGCTAAATTCAGGCCAAAGGTTAAAAAGATTTTATAATTTACAATGTTGTCAACTTGTTTGTGGTATCAAAAATAAGATTTATGCCACAATTTGCCAGTGAAAACTGACTTAGAGATATAGTATTTTTCATGGATTCAACAACTCGTTTAAAGGAATTAAACATACATCTTTCAGGTGAAAACCAACTTATAAAGACAATATGCCTAATCTTAACAGTATTATGAAACTGAAATTATGGTAAACTCAAATTAAGGAAGATAGCTTCATGCATTTTGATGTGTTTGCTAAACATCCTTTGAACTATGAAATTATGTAGCCTTGATTATCAATCTGATTCAATAATTTGAAACAGATTTGTAAGTTTTTCAGGAAAATATTTTGGTATATTTTCTACTCCATCTTTACTTGACATAATTATGACACCTGTCAATTTTCAAACAATAAATGGAGCTTCAGTCTGATATTTAACTTGAGAAGATGTTATTCATATCTCCTTACTCGACATTTACAAGATCTATCTCCCGGAAACAAATATCCTGGCTCCACAATCACAATTCTTGTTGTTGTCTTCTGGTAGCACCTACATTTGCGAACAACTACATTTGCGAACAACTATTTGCAAGATTAAAAAACACGAAGAGTAAAATTAGAACCACAATATAGGATGAGCAACTTAAAAGCTCACTGAGGACTGTAACAAAGTTCGTTAACCCAGACACTGATGCAAATGCAACGCTGCTAGTTTTATGTCCTCCTCGGATCTCTTGCTTTTATAGTTAAGATCAAGAAAAGTCAGCGCTTTATTACTCAAATGCGTTCATTGTATTTATTAGTGGCTAAAATTGGGACCGACTTGATTCTAAACAACTCTCCAAATGGGCTGAGGAGAGAGCTCAACCGGTATAGCTCACTGTAACCATGAGCTACTGAGCTCCATCTCCAGCATGTATGTAAAAAATCGTTGAGGCATATTTACTTAGACTGGCAACACTTGAGAGGCAGAAGAAACAAGAGGATCCCCAAGACTCACTGGACAGACAGACAGTCTAGCCCAGACATCAAGTCCCAGGACTCAGTGAGAGATCCTGCCTCAAAAATTAAGTTCGATGGACTTTTAGGTCAAGACCCAAGGATGATTACAGGCCTGCACACACACCTACACATATGAACACATACAGACACTCTGAACTTGGGATATAGTTCAGCTGGTAAAGCCCTTGTCTAATATAATAAGTAAAACTCAAGATTTGATGTCCACTATATAAACCAAGTATGATAGTGGACATTTATAACCCCAGCACTCAGAAGGGAGCAGCAGTCCAGGGTCATCCCACATAATGAGTTCCAGGGGAGCCTGGGCTACATTAGACCTTGTCTTAAATTTTTGTTTGTTTGTTTTTACCTTTTGAGACACAGTATTTCTACATAAGCCATGGCTATCCTGAAACACACTATATGTAGACCAGGCTGACCTCAAACTCACAGAGATCCACCAGCCTCTGCTTCCAGAATGTTGGGATTATAGGCATGCACTATCACACATGGCCCCTTTATTTCATACACTCTGAATACAGCACTACATAATTAGTATCATTTTGTAAGTACTCTGTTGCAGGATTTTTCCATGTCAAATCACATTAGGGCAGTGGAAGGCCTGGGAATGGACAGGGAAAGGGAAGACAGAGCTTGGAGTGGGGGAATCACAGAGGTCTCCGGAGAGAGGTCGCAGGTCAGAGAACCAGATGGCTTCTGACATTTTTCTGTGTGTTTTCGTAAGGATAGAAATATTGGGATAAAGTTTTATCACTTTTAACTGGCTCTGGAATTACTCTATTGGCATCTTGCAATTGTGATTATAATACACATAAATCTTATTAAGCATTAAGAGTCACGCTTCTACCGGGTAATTGGCTGGTGAGCTGGCAGACCGTAGGTGCGTGGTAGCGAGTGGAACTCGGGGTCCCCGCCAGAGAAATGGCTAACAGAGGGACAGAAGAGTGAAATGGCCCAGCGGAGGCCCTATGGCCCTGTAGGGCCAGAGAGTTTGCAGGCCTAGAGACCAGCAGCTCCAGAGAGTTGGTGGCGGCAGGAGCGTGGGAGCGTGGTCAGAACCCATGGAGAGTTGGTGGGTAGATCTTTTTTAATATTTCCCGCAACAGAACTCTTGCTTTTCTGTGCTAGAAAATATTATGAAAAATATACACAGACATTATTTTTGTTCATCAGCTTTCATGAGTGTTTGTGTATTTAGTGAGTGGCGGAAAACAATTATTTAATCTTTATTTTTGCCAAAATTTTTATTTGCATTTTATTTTATTTGTATGAGTAATTTATCTGCATATAACTTGAGAAAGTAGCTCATGCTCTTAACTTCTGAGCCACTGCTCCAGTTCCGAGATGATTCTTCTTTTTCCAAATTGACCCACAGAAGCCAAAAGGTTAGATGCCTCTGCTCTATATAGTAATATTCTTCTTTTAAACTTGGCCCATAGTAAGCAATACATTTTACATGCAGCATATGTATTTGCACATACGTATATAACTAAAATGGATTCTATGAAATAATACTAAGTGAAACACACACCAGCGTTATCAGTTATTTTCCACTTCATCTCTGTTCTTTTTGTTAGTGGTGGTGGTTGGTTGGTTGGTTTGTTGGTTTGTTTGTTTGTTTGTTTTTTGAGGCAGGGTTTCTCTGTGTAGTCCTGGCCATCCTGGAACTCCCTCTGATGCTGAAGGCCATGCAAGAGGAATGACAAATGGCTTTAGAACTCTTAAAATGCAGCCCACGGGTTACCACAGCCACATGGGTGGGCCTCGGTGTGCCATGGCCCTGAGGACCACGTGTCCTGAGGACTTCCTGCTGTTATGGAGTTCTGCTCTTCTTGCTGCCCTCACATCCCTCTTAATCTAAGAATTGTATGAAAACTTTAAGGAACTTCCAGTCCCTCGCTGGGCAGTATCTCTGGCACTCACAATAATAATGCTTGATCTCTTTCAGGCATTGCTACTAGAGCAGATTATGATTCTATCACCATCCTAGAGAAGAACTAAGTGATGTAGATTGTCAACAAAGACTACCACGCTAACAAAACATTTGAAAAAAATAAAATTGTCAGTGAAGCTAGGTTGAGATGTTTTTACTGCTGGCTCTGATGTAAAAAAATCTTAGGGAATAATTTGAAGTTCAGAAAGGCACACTCTTATTTGTTAAGCTAGGGCCTTTATGGCCAGGGAACAAGAACAACGGCAGCCCTGGCTGAGGTGTCTCACTGAGGCTGGACTGGTGATGATTGATTTCTTGTACCCATTTTTTCTCTCAGCTTCCTGATATGATTTATTAAGAATTACTGATGAGTTGATAAGCATTTTGAGTATTTAAGGTATATATGACTAATTTTTATATAAAAATTTAGATTAGTGATTCAAGACTCTTACAATATTACTTTAAAATATGAATAATAAAATAATCACTTCTTTCTTTGTAACCGCAATTGCCACCTGCCAGTAAAAGAAACTGGCTGAGAAAACTAACTTGATTGCTTTCACTTTGTTAATCTATAACAAGTGGTTTGGTTATGAATGTACGTGGGGTTTTAGAATAATTTGTTTTCTTTGCCTGTACTATGTAATGTTATTTCTTCTACAAGCATTGGAAAACACACTGTTTTTTCACAAACATTTATTAGAAGAAAGCTAAAACATAATCACATTATAACTATATACTGCTTGAAAGATTTTGCTGGGATATATAATATAAGCTATGAAAGAAAGAATAAAGAATGGGTGACTGGAACATTCTCTCCCATCCATCAACTATGAGCACATGTATATAGTTTGTGCAAATGAGGGTTGGAACATTGTTCCTTCCATCCACCAATTGTGTATATTTGTGTATGTATGTGTGGAATACTTGGAGCCTGCTTGATGGAGCTTTGCTCTAACCATCCTATGTGTGAATATGCATATGTCTGTCTGTAGGTCTGTATGCATATATGTATGTGTGTATGTACGTATACATGCATATTTGTGTGTATGAAGTTACTGGATTCTGACTTTTGTTCCATCCATTCAGTGTGTGTGTGTGTGTGTGTGTGTGTGTGTGTGAATTTTCTCTCTTTCCTTCTCTTTCTCACCAATCCCAAGGAGTTGAAAGAGTTCATAGTTCTTCTGCTGGCTACAGAGAGTCCCTGCACCAGGAAATTAAGCTTTGTTCCCCCAGAGAAAGTCTCCTGAGTAGCTTCTCCAATGGCTGGCTGCCTTTGGCAGCGGCCCCTGTAGGTATCTAGATCCACCCTGGTCAGTGGCTCTAAGCACTGACCCTCAACAGCTGCCTGCCTCAGTTTACCGACCATATGGATGCCAAAGCCAGTCATTGGCACTCTGTAGACCAGGCTGGCCTAGAACTCAGATCCACTTCCCTCTGCCTCCTGAGTACTGAGCATAAACGTCTGCACCACTGCCGGGCATCACCGCTGGTCTTAATTGCTAGTTCTAGTGCTACTAAATTGATTTCATGACCCTTAGATTAAAAAGTACAATCTGCAAGAAGCACAGAAAAGCTATAGTTTCTAACTAAAGGCCAATATTCATACACTGAGTGTTGTTCATGGTGTTCATGGAGTTCAGTACATTCCTAGAGAACAAACAGGCATTTCAAATGTCCAAATCACATGAAGTGCCTTTAGAATCATTGTTATACATGCATACAGACATGGCCGGTTAATATGTCTCCATATAGGTTCTAAGTCACAGTTATTATGCAAGTTAAGCACTACAGAGGAGTCTGATTTATTAAGACCAGAAGGGAAGCAATAATGTTGGACACAGAAAAAGAAATGAACATTAAGTAGACAGAGAGGAAGGAGGTATGAGACCTACTAGGGTGACAAAGGAAGAAAATCCTTAAAGATAAGCACAGCCAAAGCCAGCAAAATAAGTCGAACCTGAAACAAGAGCCTAAGCAAAGCCAGAGCCAGAAGGGAAAACAGAAAACAGCACACAAAAGGAAAAAGAAATATGCACTGCCAGAATGGAAAAGGCTGATGGCATGTGGCAGCTTTGTGGATGGGAACAAAAGGCATGAAACTCCTGTGTCATGTGTTCTCTGAGGCTAGCAGAGTGCTCCAACTTCAAATGTCACTCAGACCCCTGTACGGAAAAGTGATGTAGTCATTGTTCTTAAAACTCTGCTGAGTAGCACTCCTTTCCTTCCAATAACTTGGACCTGTTTGTATTAGAATGATCAGCTGAGAACATATGTTCTTAAGTTGTTTGATTCCTTTCACAGCCAGATTTACAATTTAACTTAACATCTACCACATTGCTTTATAATTCTTTGCAGATACCAATGATTCCCTGGTGTCTTTAAAGCTTCACACATACAACTATGCCTGAGAAGGAACTATGCTCTTTTCATGAACAAAATATTAAAATTGATATTACAGGACACAGAGAGATGCTCAGGAGGTAAGAGTGTGTACTCATCTTTCAGAGAACCTGACTTTGGTTCCCAGCACCAACATCATGTGGATCACAATGGCCTGTAGTTCCTGTTCCAGGAACCTAGGCCTCCAAAGACATGCATGAAGCACATAAACTCACACAGACACATATACATGAATAAAAACTAAATTATTTTTAACTCATATTAAATGAAAGTAATCTTTTCATCTTTCTTGTTTTTAGGAGGAAAAATTATTCCAGCAGAGGTCAAAAGATTAGTAATATAACCATTACAAAATAGGTACAGATTGGCAAAATAACTAAGCTATGTATTTAAAGAATTCTTGGCCGGGCAGTGGTGGCACACGCCTTTAATCCCAGCACTTGGGAGGCAGAGGCAGGTGGATTTCTGAGTTCAAGGCCAGCCTGGTCTACAGAGTGAGTTCCAGGACAGCCAGGGCTATACAGAGAAACCCTGTCTCAAAAAACAAAAAAAAAAAAAAAAAAAAAAATTTAAAAAAGCACAGATCGATGCTGGCTACTGGTTTGCTGTAAATTGCTTTTACTATGTTTAGATATGGGCCTTGAATTCCTGATCTTTCCAAGACCTTTAGCATGAAAGGATGCTGAATTTTGTCAAATGCTTTCTCAGCATCTAATGAGATGACCATGTGGTTTTTTTCTTTGAGATTGTTTATGTAGTGGATTACATTGATGGATTTCCTTATATTGAACCATCCCTGCATCCCTGGGATGAAGCCTACTTGATCGTGGTGAATGATCGTTTTGATGTGTTCTTGGATTCGGTTGGCAAGATTTTATTGAGTATTTTTGCATCGATATTCATAAGAGAGATTGGCCTGAGATTCTCTTTCTTTGTCGGATCTTTGTGTGCTTTTGGTATTAGTGTAATTGTGGCTTCATAGAACGAGTTGGGTAGTGTTCCTTCTGTTTCTATTTTGTGGAACAGTTTGAAGAGTATTGGTGTTAGGTCTTCTTTGAAGGTCTGATAGAATTCTGCACTAAAACCATCTGGACCTGTGCTTTTTTTGGTTGGAAAACTTCCAATGACAACTTCTATTTCTTCAGGGGTTATAGGACGGTTTGGATGGTCTATTTGATCCTGATTTAATTTTGGTACTTGGTATCTGTCAAGGAAATTGTCCATTTCCTCAAGATTTTCTAGTTGTGTTGAATACAGGTTTTTGTAGTAGGATCTGATGATTTTTTGAATTTCCTCAGTTTCTGTTGTTATCTCTCCCTTTTCGTTTCTGATTTTATTAATTTGGATACTATCTCTGTGCCCTCTGGTTAGTCTGGCTAAGGGCTTATCTATCTTGTTGATTTTCTCAAAGAACCAACTCCTCGTTTTGTTGATTCTTTGTATGGTTTTATTTGTTTCTACTTGATTGATTTCAGCCCTGAGTTTGATGATTTCCTGCCTTCTACTCCTCTTTGGTGTATTTGCTTCTTTTTGTTCCAGGGCTTTCAGGTGTGCCATTAAGCTGTTAGTGTATGCTGTCTCCCGTTTCTTTTTGGCGGCACTCAGGGCTATGAATTTTCCTCTTAGCACTGCTTTCGTTGTGTCCCATAAGTTAGGGTATGTTGTGCCTTCATTTTCATTAACTTTCAAAAAGTCTTTGATTTCTTTCTTTATTTCCACCTTGACCAAGTTATCATTGAGTAGAGCATTGTTCAGCCTCCATGTGTACGTGGCTTTTCTTTTGTTTTTGTTGCCATTGAAGACCACCCTTATTCCATAGTGATCTGATAGGAGGCATGGGATTATTTCTATCTTCTTGTATCTGTTGAGGTCTGATTTGTGACCAATTATATGGTCAATTTTGGAGAAGGTACCATGAGGAGCTGAGAAGAAGGTGTATTCTTTAGCTCTAGGATGAAATGTTCTATATATATCAGTTAGTTCCATTTGGTCCAAGGCTTCAATTAGATTCACTGTGTCCCTGTTTAGTTTCTGCTTTCCTGAACGATCCATTTCAGAGAGGGGGGTGTTGAAGTCACCCACTATTATTGTGTGCGGTGCGATGTGTGCTTTGAGTTTTAGTAAAGTTTCTTTTACGAATGAGGGTGCCCTTGCATTTGGAGCATAGATATTCAGGATTGAGAGTTCTTGATGGTGGATTTTTCCCTTGATCAGTATGTAGTGTCCTTCTGTGTCTTTTTTGATGACTTTGGGTTGAAAATCAATTTTATCCGATATTAGGATGGCTACTCCACCTCGTTTCTTGGGGCCATTTGCTTGTAAAATTGTTTTCCAGCCTTTTACTCTGAGGTAGTGTTTGTCTTTGACACTGAGGTGCGTTTCCTGCATGCAGCAAAATGCTGGGTCCTGTTTACGTATCCAGTCTGCTAGTCTATGTCTTTTAATTGGGGAATTGAGACCATTGATATTAAGAGAGATTAAGGCATAGTGATTATTGCCATCTGCCATTCTTGACTCTATCTTTATGTTTGAGTGGTTATCTACTTTTGGGTTTGATTCAAGAAGGTTATTATCTCATTTTTTCCAGGGTGTTGTTTCTCTCCCTGTATTGGAGGTTTCCACCTATTATCCGTTGCAGGGCTGGATTTGTGGAAAGATATTGTGAAAATTTGGTTTTATCATGGAATATCTTGGTCTCTCCATCTATGGTGATTGAGAGTTTTGCTGGGTATAGTAGTCTAGGCTGGCATTTGTGCTGTCTTAGTGTCTGCATGAGATCTGCCCAGGATCTTCTGGCTTTCATAGTCTCTGGTGAGAAGTCTGATGTGATTCGGATAGGTCTTCCTTTGTATGTTACTTGGCCCTTTTCTCTTACTGCATTTAGTATTCTTTCTTTGTTTAGAACATTCGGTGTTTACCTGCATGCAATAAGGACACATGCTCCACTATATTCATAGCAGCCTTATTTATAATAGCCAGAAGCTGGAAAGAACCCAGATGTCCCTCAACGGAGGAATGGATTCAGAAGATGTGGTATATTTACACAATGGAATACTACTCTGCAATTAAAAACAATGAATTCACGAAATTCCTAGGCAAATGGTCAGAACTTGAAAATATCATCCTTAGTGAGGTAACCCAATCACAAAAGATCACACATGGTATGAAGTCACTGATAAGGGGATATTGACCCAGAATCTCAGAATACCCTAGACACAATCAGCATATCAATAGATTTCTAAAAAGATGGAAGGAGAGACCCCTGGTCCTGGAAAGACTGGATGTAGGGGAACGCCAGGACAGAGTAATGAGAGGGGGTTGAACGGAGAAAAGAGGGAGGGAAGGGGGCTTATGGGACTTTCGGGGAGGGAGGAAACGGGAAAGGGGAAGTGATTTGGAATGTAAATTAAAAAAATAAAATAAAATTAAATTAAAAAAAAAAAAGCACAGATCTTTAAAAATTATTGAATAAGGTCTTTTCCTTTTTCATTTTTTGATTTTTCACAAACAAGAATCAATGCTTCTATAACAGATTTAACTTCAAAATTGAAGCTAAATTCTGATATGAATTTATCAAAATCTGACATGTACATTTATAATCAGAGTTAATGCACTACTTAGTAATTTACCAGCAGTTAGTTTAGTTTATCATTACACAAATGTACCACAAAGAAAGGCCCATATAGTGTTGATTTGCTGTAATTTTAGTTGACACAGACCTTAATTAGCTGACAGTATAAATAAGTATACTTAGTTATAATACAGGTAAATAATTTTAATAATAAACAAGTTAGCAATATGTATGCAAATATCAATTAGATGATTAAATATTTCATAAGGCATTAATATACCAAAGGAATCTTGAAAGTCAGAAATTGTCCCTAATCAATTGACTTATTGAAGTAACCCCTAAAGGTTTTTGTAAACTGATGATGGTGATGATAAATGTGATGATGATGACAGGCTAAGATTCCAAAAGCACTATTCAGAAAAGATTTAAAGGAGCAAAAGGTTCAGATTTCCTATAGTCCAATAATGTTCTAATATATTTTGAAATGTGGTTTATAAAACAGAAATGCTGAAAATAACTGATCAGAGCTAAAGGTACTACTCAGCAGTAAAGCGCTAACCTACTGAGAATGTTTGAATGAGAATGGCCCCACAGGTTCAAAAGCTTGAAAACTTGGTTCCCAATGGTACAATTGTTCGGAACAGATTAGGAGGTATGGCTTCCTTACAGGAAGTCACTAGGGACAGTCTTTCTGATTTTAGGTAAGACTGAAAGTTTCAGAAAAGCCTGAAAGAAAGGCTTGATTGCACTATCATGTACTTTATATGTCATAGTAAGGAATTTAAAGTTGTATTCCTTGAAAACAGGAATTCTTATGAGTGTCATTTGCTAATTATTCAATAGACAGGAAAAGAATACCTACTGTTGTCAAGGGCAACACTACAATATTTGCACATGATAGCTGCTTTTTGGAATGTACTCTCTAGTAACTACGTAAATTTACATTCTCAAAAGCCAACAGAGGTACCTGGGTGGGGTGTTCTTTAATCACAGCGCTGAGGAGACAGAGGTAGTGAGTCTGTGTGACTTCTGTCCAGTGCCTGGTGTTAGATACAGTGAGTCTAGACCAGACAGGACTACAAAGTGAGACCTTGCCAAAAGAGTACAGATAACACATAAGAAAGACCAAAAGGTCTGATGTATACAGCTCAGTGCAGAGTGTGTGTCTAGCAAGGTCATAATCCTGGGTTCCATCCTTTGCACTGAGGGGGAAAAATGGACAAAAATGGTTAAAGAATGTCTATAAATAGATAAGATAAAGTAAAATTACAGTCATTGATGTGTACGATAAAAGCCAGTGATCCCAAAGCATCTACATTCAGTCACTGGTATAGGAAAACATTCAAAGTCAGTAGCTTTGTCAATACATGTTACAAATTTTATTTTAAATGTTGAATTGTCCCTCCTCAAAGGCAATGATCCAGCGAAGTTCTAGTAACTATTTAAGAGGATATTGCAATTCTTAACCTGTATACACCAAACATAAGGGCACACAAGTTCATAAAAGAAACACTACTACAGCTTAAATCACATATTGACATCCACATACTGATGGAGACTGAAATGTTTCATCTCACCAACAGACAATAACTAAAAAGAGAAATGCTGGCGTTAAATGATGCTATAAACCAAATGGACCTAACAAATATTAATAGAGCATTTCACTCAAACACAAAAGAATATACCTTCTTCTTAGCACGTAATGAAGCTTTCTCCAAAATTGACCACTTTCTTGGACACAAAGCAAGTCTCAACAGATACAAGAAAATTGAAATAACATCCAGCAACCTATCTGGCCAACATAGATTAAAGCTGGATTTCAACAACAATAGAAATCTTACAAGCTCATTGAAACCAAAAGACTCATTGTACAATGAAAAATGGTTCGACAGAAACTAAGAAATTAAAGAATTTCTAGAATTAAATGAAAATGAATACACAATGTACTCAAAATTATGGATCCAAGTAGCAGCAGTAGTTCTAATGGGTAAATTCATATCACTAAGTACCTACTTTTAAAAATTGCTGAGATCTTATATAAGTAACTTAACAGTACACCTAAACATTCTACAACATGAAAAGAAATAACACCAAAAAGGAGTACATAGCAAGAAATAACCAAGCTAAAAGTAAAATCAACAAAACAGAAAAAAAAATACAAAGAATCTGTGAAACAAAAAGTTGAAGAAAAAAGGAAGATGAGGAGGGGAGGGTCTAAAACAACAAGATTGACAGAGAGAAAAATGCAAATTAGCAAACGTTGAGAGGGAAAGAGGGACATAACAGAAACCAAGGAAGTTCAGAAAATCAAGGATAGACATTAAAAATGTATACTCCACCAAACTGGAAAATCTAAAAGAAACAAATTTCTCAATATCTGCCACTACTAAGTTTAAATTATACTCATATGAGCAATTTAAGTAGCCCTAAAACTCCTATAGGAAAAAAAAAAGCAATCATTAAAAGTCAACCAAAAGAAAAGTTCAGGACTAGATGGTTTTATGACAGGATTCTAGCAGAGTTTTAAAGAGTTAATGATAATACACAAATTATTCTACAAAAAAAAAAGACATTGCCCAATTAATTGTAGAAGACACAGTTGCCCTAATTCCCAAACAAACCCAACAAACACCCAACAAAGAGAGAATTACAGACCATTTTTTTATCAACATAGATGCAAAAATACTCAATACCTGCAAACCAAATCCAAGAATAATTCAAAAGGATCATCCACTATAATTAAGATTCATTCCCAAAATGCAGAGATAAATCAACATACATAAATCAATAAATGTAATCCACCATATAAACAGACTGAAAGAAAAAAAAAACAGGATCATCTCATTAAGTGCAAAAAAGGCCTTTAACAAAAATCCAACACTCCTTCATGACAAACATCCAGGAGAGTTTAGGGATATGGGAGCATACTTCAATAAAATGAAAGCAGTTTACAGCAAGCACATAGTAAATATCAACATAAATGAAATAAAATTCTAAGCAATTTCACTAAAATCCAGAACAAGACAAAGTTGTTCACTCTCTCTATACCTATTCAGTAAAGTAAGTGAAGTCTTAACTAGGACAATAAGAACAAGAGATGAGGAGAGTGTGCAGATTGCACTCCGCCATCTTTGCTCCAGTGACTGGGAAGTTGGGACAGCCAGGTTCTGAGACAGACAGGCTTAATATCGCTTGGGTCTCGGGCGGCTTGTGTGTGTGCAGCTCCCAAGTGCTGGGCAGATCTGCAGTAACCAGCGTGCTAGCTCTGCTGTGGGACTTCTGCCTGGCAGAGGGACGCCCCCTCCCCCGCCCAGGAGAGATCACACATCCCTGCACAGGGCAGGAGCCTACCAGCCTCCCTTTGGCGACCTCTGCTCCAGGAATCCACTTTGGATTGCAAGGCCTCCCCAATATAAGATCACTTGGGGCAAGGCACATTAGGGCTCCAAAGTCACTCATGAGCAGGCAGGCCCCAGAAATCGGTGCCAGGGGAATCCTGGCAATCCAGGGGGGGGGGCAGAAATAGCTTTGCAGGCTCACAGGAGGTCCAACCAACAGCCAGTGGCAGCAGGACCAACTAACATCAGAGGTATCCAGATGGCAAAAGGCAAACGTAGGAATGTTACTAACAGAAATCAAAGTAATATGGGACCATCCGACCCAACTCTCCAACAGCAGCAAATCCTGGATACCCCACCACACCCAAAAGACAAGATCTGGATTTAAAATCACTTCTCATGATCCTATTAGAGGATCACAAGAAGAACACAAATAAATCTCATAAAGAGTTACAGGAGACCATGAATCAACGGTTAGAAGCCCTTACAAAGGAAACACAAAAATCGCTTAGAGGAATGCGGGAGAACATGGATCAAAAGATGGAGGCGCACAAGGAGACAACACAAAAATCGCTTAACGAGATGAATCAACGGGTAGATGCACTCACAAAGGAATCACAAAATTGGCATAAAGAAATGCAGAAGAATATGGGTCAACAGACGGACGCCCATAAGGAGGCAACACAAAAATTGCTTAAAGAAATTAATCAACGGTTAGATGCCCTTACAAAGGAAACACGAGAACTGCTTAAAGAAATGCAGGAGACGATGGATCAACAGATGGATTCCCATGAGGAGGAAACACAAAAATCGCTCAGAGAAATGCAGGAGAACGTGGGTCATCAGGAAGAAATCCTGAAAGAGGCAATGCAAAAATACCTTAAAGAAATACAGGAAAATACAAACAAACAAGTGAAGGTTCTCAGCAAATCCATCCAGGAACTAAAAAAGGAAGTAGAAACAACTAAAAAATCACAAAGGGAGACAACTTTGGAGATAGAAAACTTTGGGAAGAAATCAGGAGTCATAGATGCAAACATCAACAATAGAATACAAGAGATGGAAGAAAGAATCTCAGGTGCTGAAGATTCCATAGAAAGCATTGACTCAACAGTCAAAGAAAATGCAAAATGCAAAAAACGTGTAACCCAAAACATCCAGGAAATCCAGGACACAATGAGAAGACCAAACCTAAGGATTATAGGTATAGATGAGAGTGAAGATTTGCAACTTAAAGGGCCAGTAAACATCTTCAACAAAATTATGGAGGAAAACTTCCCTAACTTAAAGAGAGAGATGCCGATGAACGTACAAGAAGCCTACAGAACTCCAAACAGACTGGACCAGAACAGAAATACTTCCCGTCACATAATAATCAAAACACTGAATGTTCTAAACAAAGAAAGAATACTAAAAGCAGTAAGAGAAAAGGGCCAAGTAACATACAAAGGAAGACCTATCCGAATCACATCAGACTTCTCACCAGAGACTATGAAAGCCAGAAGATCCTGGGCAGATCTCATGCAGACACTAAGACAGCACAAATGCCAGCCTAGACTACTATACCCAGCAAAACTCTCAATCACCATAGATGGAGAGACCAAGATATTCCATGATAAAACCAAATTTACACAATATCTTTCCACAAATCCAGCCCTGCAACGGATAATAGGTGGAAACCTCCAATACAGGGAGAGAAACAACACCCTGGAAAAAATGAGATAATAACCTTCTTGAATCAAACCCAAAAGTAGTAACCACTCAAACATAAAGATAGCGTCAAGAATGGCAGATGGCAATAATCACTATGCCTTAATCTCTCTTAATATCAATGGTCTCAATTCCCCAATTAAAAGACATAGACTAGCAGACTGGATACGTAAACAGGACCCAGCATTTTGCTGCATGCAGGAAACGCACCTCAGTGTCAAAGACAAACACTACCTCAGAGTAAAAGGCTGGAAAACAATTTTACAAGCAAATGGCCCCAAGAAACGAGCCGGAGTAGCCATCCTAATATCAGATAAAATTGATTTTCAACCTAAAGTCATCAAAAAAGACACAGAAGGACACTACATATTGATCAAGGGAAAAATCCACCATCAAGAACTCTCAATTCTGAATATCTATGCTCCAAATGCAAGGGCACCCTCATTCGTAAAAGAAACTTTACTAAAACTCAAAGCACACATCGCACCGCACACAATAATAGTGGGTGACTTCAAAACCCCGCTCTCTGAAATGGATCGTTCAGGAAAGCAGAAACTAAACAGGGACACAGTGAATCTAATTGAAGCCTTGGACCAAATGGAACTAACTGATATATATAGAACATTTCATCCTAGAGCTAAAGAATACACCTTCTTCTCAGTTCCTCATGGTACCTTCTCCAAAATTGACCATATAATTGGTCACAAATCAGACCTCAACAGATACAAGAAGATAGAAATAATCCCATGCCTCCTATCAGATCACTATGGAATAAGGGTGGTCTTCAATGGCAACAAAAACAAAAGAAAACCCACGTACACATGGAGGCTGAACAATGCTCTACTCAAAGATAACTTGGTCAAGGTGGAAATAAAGAAAGAAATCAAAGACTTTTTGAAAGTTAATGAAAATGAAGGCACAACATACCCTAATTTATGGGTCACAATGAAAGCAGTGCTAAGAGGAAAATTCATAGCCCTGAATGCCGCCAAAAAGAAACGGGAGACAGCATACACTAACAGCTTAATGGCACACCTGAAAGCCCTGGAACAAAAAGAAGCAAATACACCAAAGAGGAGTAGAAGGCAGGAAATCATCAAACTCAGGGCTGAAATCAATCAAGTAGAAACAAATAAAACCATACAAAGAATCAACAAAACGAGGAGTTGGTTCTTTGAGAAAATCAACAAGATAGATAAGCCCTTAGCCAGACTAACCAGAGGGCACAGAGATAGTATCCAAATTAATAAAATCAGAAACGAAAAGGGAGAGATAACAACAGAAACTGAGGAAATTCAAAAAAATCATCAGATCCTACTACAAAAACCTGTATTCAACACAACTAGAAAATCTTGAGGAAATGGACAATTTCCTTGACAGATACCAAGTACCAAAATTAAATCAGGATCAAATAGACCATCTAAACCGTCCTATAACCCCTGAAGAAATAGAAGTTGTCATTGGAAGTCTTCCAACCAAAAAAAGCATAGGTCCAGATGGTTTTAGTGCAGAATTCTATCAGACCTTCAAAGAAGACCTAACACCAATACTCTTCAAACTGTTCCACAAAATAGAAACAGAAGGAACACTACCCAACTCGTTCTATGAAGCCACAATTACACTAATACCAAAAGCACACAAAGATCCGACAAAGAAAGAGAATCTCAGGCCAATCTCTCTTATGAATATCGATGCAAAAATACTCAATAAAATTCTTGCCAACCGAATCCAAGAACACATCAAAACGATCATTCACCACGATCAAGTAGGCTTCATCCCAGGGATGCAGGGATGGTTCAATATAAGGAAATCCATCAATGTAATCCACTACATAAACAATCTCAAAGAAAAAAACCACATGGTCATCTCATTAGATGCTGAGAAAGCATTTGACAAAATTCAGCATCCTTTCATGCTAAAGGTCTTGGAAAGATCAGGAATTCAAGGCCCATATCTAAACATAGTAAAAGCAATTTACGGCAAACCGGTAGCCAGCATCAATCTAAATGGAGAGAAACTTGAAGCAATCCCACTAAAATCAGGGACTAGACAAGGCTGCCCTCTCTCTCCATATCTTTTCAATATAGTACTTGAAGTTCTAGCTAGAGCAATTAGACAACAAAAAGAGGTCAAAGGGATACAAATTGGAAAGGAAGAAGTCAAACTATCACTATTTGCAGACGATATGATAGTATACTTAAGCGACCCAAAGAACTCCACCAGAGAACTCCTACAGCTGATAAACGACTTCAGCAAAGTGGCCGGATATAAAATCAACTCAAGCAAGTCAGAAGCCTTCCTATACTCAAAGGATAAGCAGGCTGAGAAAGAAGTAAGAGAAATAATACCCTTCACGATAGCCATAAACCATATTAAGTATCTTGGCGTGACTCTAACCAAACAAGTGAAAGATCTGTATGACAAGAACTTCAAGTCTCTGAAGGAAGAAATTGAAGAAGACCTCAGAAGATGGAAAAATCTGCCATGCTCATGGATTGGCAGGATTAATATAGTAAAAATGAGCATCTTACCAAAAGTAATATACAGATTCAATGCAATCCCCATCAAAATCCCAACTCAATTCTTCATAGAGTTAGAAAGAGCAATTCAAAAATTCATCTGGAATAACAGAAAACCCATAATAGCTAAAACTATTCTCAAGAGTAAAAGAACCTCTGGGGGAATCAGTATCCCAGACCTCAAGCTGTACTACAGAGCAATAGTGTTAAAAACCGCATGGTATTGGTACAGTGACAGGCATGTAGATCAATGGAACAGAATTGAAGACCCAGAAATGAATCCACACTCCTATGGTCACTTGATCTTTGACAAAGGAGCTAAAACCATCCAGTGGGGAAAAAAAAGCCTTTTCAACAAATGGTGCTGGCTCAGCTGGAGGTCAACATGCAGAAGAATGCAAATTGACCCATTCTTATCTCCTTGCACTAAGCTCAATTCTAAGTGGATCAAGGATCTCCACATAAAACCAGACACACTGAAACTAATAGAAGGGAAACTAGGGAAGAACCTTGAACATATGGGCACAGGGGAGAATTTCCTGAACAGAACTCCAATAGCTTATGCTCTAAGATCAAGAATAGACAAATGGGACCTCTTTACATTACAAAGTTTTTGCAAGGCAAAAGACACCGTCAAAAAGACAAAGCGGCAACCAACTAACTGGGAAATGATCTTTACCAACCTTACATCCGACAGAGGGCTAATATCCAAGATATACAAAGAACTCAAGAAGTTAAACTCCAGAGAGGCAAGTAACCCTATTAAAAAATGGGGTACAGAGCTAAACAAAGAGTTCTCACCTGAAGAATATCTAATGGCTGAGAAGCACCTAAAGAGATGTTCATCATCCTTAGTCATTAGGGAAATGCAAATCAAAACAACCCTGAGATTCCATCTCACACCAGTCAGGATGGCTAAGATCAAAAACACAGGAGACAGCAGTTGTTGGCGAGGATGTGGAGAAAGAGGAACACTCCTCCACTGCTGGTGGAATTGCAGGCTGGTACAACCACTCTGGAAAGCAGTCTGGCGGTTCCTCAGAAAACTGGGCATGACACTCCCGGAGGATCCGGCTATACCACTCCTGGGCATATACCCAGAGGCTTTACCTGCATGCAATAAGGACACATGCTCCACTATGTTCATAGCAGCCTTATTTATAATAGCCAGAAGCTGGAAAGAACCCAGATGTCCCTCAACGGAGGAATGGATTCAGAAGATGTGGTATATCTACACAATGGAATACTACTCTGCAATTAAAAACAATGAATTCACGAAATTCCTAGGCAAATGGTCAGATCTTGAAAATATCATCCTTAGTGAGGTAACCCAATCACAAAAGAACACACATGGTATGCAGTCACTGATAAGGGGATATTGACCCAGAATCTCGGAATACCCTAGACACAATCCGCATATCAATAGATTTCTAAAAAGATGGAAGGAGAGACCCCTGGTCCTGGAAAGACTGGATGTAGGGGAACGCCAGGACAGAGTAACGAGAGGGGGTTGAATGGAGAAAAGAGGGAGGGAAGGGGGCTTATGGGACTTTCGGGGAGGGAGGAAATGGGAAAGGGGAAGTGATTTGGAATGTAAATTAAAAAAATAAAATTAAATTAAAAAAAAGAGACTAAAAAAAATAGAGAGACAAATAATGAAAATGTAACAGAGCAAAGTAAGAGAATGTAGTGAACAGTTCCAGGATGATATTTTATAATGACATGTACATAAATAAAAGAAGAAATTGCCTTAAAAAAAGTAAATAAATAAAACAATAAAAAAAAGAACAAGAGATCAAAGAAATATAATTTGGAAAGGAATAAATCAACGTATCTTTATTTGCAGAATATATGGTAATATGTAGTAGGCATTTTGGTTTCTTTAAAAAAAATATTTATGTGAATACGTTTTTGTTATAATCCCAGGTGTAGGGTGAGAGGCTGCTTCACAGCAGGTGATTATGATTTGCCTGGTGCACTAGCAGAGGTATGAACTTTGTCAGCTGAAGATAGGTTTTCTGGGGACTCTGGAAAAGGAATACATGCCAGAGGCCTGAGAGAGCACTCAAGACGAAGTCTGCTGCTTCCCCACTGTTCCTCACTGCTGCTGAGATTTAACAAGAAGTTGGAAATAACCCAACCAGGAAAACTGGACTTGCTCCAAGGAACCCGACACCCCTAATCAGAAGGAAGTAGCTATAGAGGTTTCCCCCTCTAACCTTCATTCTCTCCTAGTGTTGGAGGTTTGAAAAGGATTAGGGTGGAATAAGGGTTGGAAATGAGGCAGAGTTATAAGAACCTCATAAAATAATTTTAAAAATAAGCCAACAGTAGTATACATAAGTGACCCAAAAATCCTACAAGGAAACTACTACAGCTGATAAATATTTTCAGCAAAGTAGCTGGATACAAAAATTAACTCACAAAAATCAGTAGCTTTCCCAAATACAAACAACAAATGGCCTGAAAAAGAAATCAGAAAAGCAACACTTTTCACAACAGCCTCAAACCATTGAAAATATTTTTGGAGTATCTCTAAACAAGCAAGTAAAGACTTGTATGAAAAAACTTTAAGATATTGAAGAAGGAAATTGAAGAAGAGATCAGAAGATGGAAAGATCTCTAATGCTCATATACCGGTACGATTAACAAAGTAAAAATAGCCATCCCACCAAAAACAATCTACAAATTCAATACGATCCCCATCAAAATCCCAACAAAATTCTTTATAGAACTTTAAAGGACAATTTTCAACTTCCTACGGAAACACAAAACAAAGGCAAGGATGGCTAAAACAATACTAAATAATAAAAGAACTGCTGGAGGTATCGCCAGGCCCAATCTCAAATTTACGACAAAGCTAAAGCACGGCATTGGCTCAAAAACATACACATGGGTCAATGGAATAAAATTGAAGACCCAGACATAAGTCTGCATACCATTGAATAACTGATGTTTCTTATAAAGAATCCAAAAGTATACCATGATGAAAACAACATCTTCGACAAATGATGTTGGTCAAA
Source organism: Tokudaia tokunoshimensis (assembly GCA_036184795.1). Taxonomy (NCBI): domain Eukaryota; kingdom Metazoa; phylum Chordata; class Mammalia; order Rodentia; family Muridae; genus Tokudaia; species Tokudaia tokunoshimensis. The sequence continues at coordinate 38,264,107 of BTHU01000018.1, read as the reverse complement.
CTAGATGTCTGTGTGAGGAAGAATTCAAATAGATTCAGATTTTAAAATAATCTGCACAAAACTTAACTCCAAATTAATCAAAGACCTCAACATAAGGTCAGATAAACTGGAGCTAGTCCCAGTGTCTTTCTCTGCCTGCTACCTGAAGATCTGCATATATTTCTCTCAACTACCATATCTGTCTGTGTGCTACCATGATCCCTCCCATGTGGATAACGGACTAAACTTCTGAAACTGGAAGCAAGCTCCAATTAAATGCTACTTGTATTAAAGTTGTTGTGGTCATGGTATTTCTTCCTAGCAATAGAACACTGACTAAGACAGAAGTTGGTACAAAGGAGTGGGATATTTCTGGGACAGTCCTGACCATGCTGCTTGTTGACAGAATGTGAACTTTAGAATTAGGAAAGCAGTTAAACACATGAAGTGGGGCTAATGGGCCACACAAGTAGGAACATGGAAGAGAATGATGCTGAGAGCAACGTAGATTGTGACAGTCAGTCTTAAGAGACTTCAGAGGAGAAGAATATTATTAAGTATCCTAGAGACCTTTTTGTTTCAAATTTTTCTTTTTTATTGGATATTTTATGTATTTACAATTCAAATGTTATCCCCTTTCCCAGTTTCCCCGCCATAACCCCCTCTCCCATTCCCACTTCCCCTACTTATACAAAGATGTTCCCCCTCCCACCCGCCCATTCCCACCTTGCTGCCTCGAAATCCCCAACACAGAAGAATCAAGCCTTCATAGGACCAAGAAATTCTCCTCCTATTGATGCCAGACAATGTAACCCTCTGCTATATATGCAACTAAAGCCATGGGTCTCTCGATGTGTATTCCTTGGTTGCTGGCTTAGTCTCTGGGAGCTGTGGGGGTTCTGGTTGGCTGATATCATTGTTCTTCCTATGAGGTTGCAAACTCCTACAGCTCCTTCAGACCTTTCTATTCTTTTTCTATTTTTTTTCATATAAATGTACAAAAACACTTATATAGATATATTTATGTACAATTCCAATTATTTCAGCCTTTAGTATGAAATTTTATAAAAGAAACCTCTTTTTTATTGAAATCTTTTTCATTTACATTTCAAATGTTATCCCCTTTCCAGTTCCCACCCCACCCAGGGCCCTGAAAAACTCCTTATGCCATTCCCACTCCCCCCACATCTATGAGGGTGTTCCCCCACCCACCCACTCACTACCACCTCCCTGCCCTGGCATTCTCCTACACTGGGGCATGGAGCACTCTAGGGACCAAGGGCATCTCTTCCCATTTATCACAGACAAGGCCATCCTCCATTACATATGCAGCTGGAGCCATGGGTCCCTCCATGTGTACTCTTTGGTTGGTGGTTTCGTCCCTGACAGCTCTGGGTATCTGGTTGGTTGATATTGTTGTTCTTCCTATGGGGCTGCAAACCACTCGAACTCCTTCAGTCCTTTCTCTAACTCCTCCATTGAGTAACCTGTGCTCAGTCCAATGGTTGGCTGCAAGCATCCACCTCTGTACTTGTCAGGCTCTGGCAGAGCCTCTCAGGAGACAGCTAAATCAGGCTTCTGTCAGCAAGCATTTCTTGGCATCCACAATAGTGTCCAGATTTGGTGACTGTATATGGGATGGATCCCAAGGTGTGCTAGTCTCTGGATGGCCTTTCCTTCAGTCTCTACTTCACACTTTGTCTCCGTATTTCCTCCCATGAGTATGTTGTTCCCCCTTATAAGAAGGACCAAAGCATCTTTCCTTCTCTTGAGCTTCATATATTCTGTGAATTTAATTTTGGGTATTCAAAGCTTTGGGGCTAATATCCACTTGCAAGTGAGTACATACAATGTGTGTTCTTTAGTGACTGAATTACTTCACTCAGAATGATATTTTCTAGTATCATCCATTTGCCTAAGAATTTCATGTATTCTTTTTAATAGCTTAGTAGTACTCCATTGTGTAAATTTACCACATATTCTGTACACATTCCACTTTTGAAGGACATCTGGGTTCTTTCCGCCTTCTGGCTATTATAAATAAGGCTGCTATGAACATAGTGGAGCATGTGTCCTTGTTATATGATGGAGCATCTTTTGGGTATATGTCCAAGAGTGGTGTAGCTGAGTCCTCAGATAGTAAGTAGTATGCCCAGTTTTCTGAGGAAACTTCAGACTGGTTTCTAGAGTGGCTGTACCAGCTTGCAATCCCATCAACAATGGAGGAGAGTGTTGCTCTTTCTCCACATCTCCACATCTTTTGCCAGCATCTGCTATCACCTGAGTTTCATCTTAGCCATTCTGACTGGTATGAGGTGGAATCTCAGGCAGGTTTTGATTTGCATTTCCCTGATGACTAAAAATATCAAACATTTCTTTAGGTGCTTCTCAGCCATTCGATATTCCTCAGTTGCGAGGAATATCGCATAGAGTTCCTTAGTCCTCTATCGGATGTAAGGTTGGTAAAGATCTTTTCCCAATCTGTTGGTTACCATTTTGTCATATTGACAGTGTCTTTTGCCTTACAGAAGCTTTGCAATTTTATGAGGTCCCATTTGTCTAGAGCATAAGTTATTGGTGTTCTGTTCAGGAAATTTTCTCCTGTGCCCATGTGTTTGAGGCTCATCCCCACTTTCTCGTCTACAAGTTTCAGTGTGTCTGGTTTTATGTGGAGGTCATTGATCCACTTGGCCTTGAGCTTTGTACAATGAGATAAGAATGGGTCGATCTGCATTTTTCTACTTGCTGGCCACCAGCTGAACCAGCACCATTTGTTGAAAATGCTGTCTTTTTTTTTCACTGGATGGTTTTAGCTCCTTTGATCAAGTGACCATAGGTGTGAGGGTTCATTTCTGAGTCTTCAATTTTATACCATTGATCTTCCTGCCTGTCGCTGTACCAATACCATACAGTTTTTATCACTATTGCTCTGCAATACATCTCAAGGGATGGTGAATCCCCTGGAAGTTCTTTTATTGTTGAGAATACTTTTTGCTATACTGGGTTTTTTGTTATTCCAGATGAATTTGAAAACTGCTCTTTCTAACTCTATGAAGAATTGAGTTAGAATTTTGATGGGGATTGCAATGAAACTGCAGACTGCTTTTGGCAAGATGGCCATTTTTACTATATTAATCCTGCCAATCCATGACAGATCTTTCCATCTTCTGAGATCTTCTTCAATTTCTTTCTTCAGAGACTTGTTCTTGTCATACAGACCTTTCACTTGCTTGGTTAGAGTCACACCAAGGTATTTTATATTATCTGTAACTATTGTGAAGGGTGGTGTTTCCCTAATTTCTTTTTCAGCCCGTTTATCCCTTGAGTAGAGGAAGGCTACTGATTTCATTTTATATCCAGCCACTTTGCTGAAGTTGTATATCACCTGTAGGAGATCTCTAGTGGAATTTTGGATGTCAGTTAAGTATATTCTCATATCATCTGCAAATAGTGATACTTGACTTCTTCCTTTTCAATTTGTATCTCTTTGACCTCCATTCGTTATCTGATTGCTCTGGCTAGAACTTTGAGTACTGTATTGAATAGGCAGGGAGAAAGTGGGTAGCCTTGTCCAGTCCCTGATTTAGTGGGATTGCTTCAAGTGTCTCTCCATTGAGTTTGATGTTGGCTACTGGTTTGCTGTATATTGCTTTGACTATGTTTTGGTATGGGTCTTGAATTCCTGATCTTTTCAAGACTTTTACCATGAAGGTTGTGTTGAATTTTGTCAAATGCTTTCTCAGCACCTAATGAGATAATTGTGTCTTTTTTCCCTTTGGTTTCTTTATATAGTGATGGGTTTGTTTATACCTTGATGAATTTTCCTCCCTTCAACCCTGGGATGAAGCCTACTTGATCATGATGGATGATTGCTTTGATGTGTTCTTGGATTTGGTTTGTGAGAATTTTATTGAGTATTTTTGCATCGACATTCATAAGGGAAATTGGTCTGAAGTTCTCTTTCTTTGTTGAGTCTTTGTGTGGTTTATTTATAAGCTTAATTGTCACTTCACAAAACTAATTGGATAGTGTTCCTTCTGTTTCTATTTTCTGGAATATTTGGTACTAGGTCTTCTTTGAAGATCTGAGAGAATTCTACACTAAACCCATCAGGTCCTGGGAATTTTTTGGTTGGGAGACTTTTAGGTGTGATCCTGTGATTCTGGGATCCTATGATCCTGAGATCCTGGGAGTATCAGAGCTCCTGGGTGTCAAGCTGCCTCTGGGATCGTGAAATCCTGGTGGTACCAAGCTCCTGAGATCCTGGTGTGTCAGAGCTCCTGGGAGTCAAGAATTCTCTGGGTGTTGCAGGGGTGGGTGGGGAGCCAGAACCCCGAGTCTGCTCCTGGTTCAGGTTCAAACTAGAAGGAACCTGCGCCACTGGGCAGGCAGGGGTTTGTGTGTCCTTAGATCCTGGGGGTCCCAGTTATCAGCATTCTGTCTAAACTCCAGGTACAGAGGCAAGTTGGAAGGAATCCGTGCCTCTAGCTGGTCTGGGGTTTGTTTTTCCCTGGTTCCTGTTGGGGTCCCTGTTATGTTGAGTATCGGGAAAGATGTTGTGGCCTCAGCAGTGATCTTGAGTATGGGAGAGCTTCAGTGTTCCTGGGTATGTCTGATCTCCTGGGAGTCGAGCTTCCTCTGTGATCCTGTGAACCTGTGATACTGGGTGTTTCAGAGTACCTGGGAGTGTCTTCGCCTCTTTCTAATTTTTTTCTTTTTTAATTAAACTAAAATGGGAGTATGTTAGCATTCTGTTGAAACTCAACCCCCACAGTTACCTGGCAACAGCCAGGTAGGCCTGGCCCATTATAAAAGGGGATGTGTGCCCCTCCTCCCTCTTACTCTTGTTCTCTTGCTTCTCTCTTGCTCTTGCTCTCCCCTTCGCATTCCCTTCCCCCACCCCTCTCTCCATGTGCTCATGACCGGTCTCTATTTCCCTACTCCTCTATTCCTCTACTTCTCTACTCTCTCCTTCTCTCTGCCTTTCTCTGCCTCTACTGCCCTCTTAACTCCCCTCCCCAAGTCCTGAATAAACTCTATTCTATACTATACCATTGTGTGGCTGGTCCCTCAGGGGGAAGAGATCCTTTGTCATGGGCCAGCTGAGACATCTTCTCCAAACCTCACCGCACCCCCACAGAACATATCTCCTCTCTCTTTATCTTTGTATATACACATCATATGGTGCCGCGACTCGGATTTAGAAACTTTGCAGGTTTGTGTCCCATCTCAGCTATCACAATGGAGATCTATGCTCGCTAGCCCAGAACTGCTAAGCCCCCATCTCCTATGGTCAGTGTAGCTGTCCACATAGTCCCAGGGGAGGGTTCTTGAGCTCTGGAGCTACCCCTGTGTTGCCCTTGAGAATGGGAGATATTCAGTCTTTCACTGACCCTCGTTCTAGGACTTCTTCCCTTGGGGACAATTCCCCTCTCCTTTTGAGGCAGTTTCTTTCCCTCTGCTGAGAAATTCCCAGGCCCTGGTAAACTGCTCTTTCTGACTCAGGAGCACCGGCTCTGAGTGTCAGCCCCCGGGCCCCCATGCTGGAATCTCTCTCGCGTTTTTAATGGCCTCGGGACACTGGTAGGGGCAGTTAATAACCCTAGTCTCTCATTCAGGGGTCAGTCTTATGCCTCCTGGTACCTATTTGCTGGGATGTCTTGGTCTAAAGCAATATCTCTACATGGCTGTTAAACTGGCACTTTCTTGATAGCGACCCATAGCGTATTTGCCCCTCCCTCTCCGTCACTTGCCCCTGCTGCAGCAGCTGGTTCTACCAGTTTGCTGCCCGAAAAAAAACGGGTCTGGCCCTGCCCTCTGTCAGGGACTCTGTCTATTGTCCTTCCCCTCTCACATTCAATTCGGGAAAAGTAGATCTATCCCTGCTCCTTGCATCCTGCCAAGGACCCTGTCTGAGACTGGCTTTCCCACACGCATGACCACCTGCAAGCTCTCTCATGTGAAGGGTTTGGCTGCCCACACCCACGCACATAAGGGAGCCCCTTCCTCCCTTCCTCTGTCCCTCTCTCTCTCCCTCTCTGGGACTTATAAAGTGAAGACTAGTGGCACCACAAGAATACTGTGCACTGTGCTAAGATATGGAACAAGCTACTTCGGGCATTTCCTTTTCCCCAACCACCGCAGACTCTGACAGCCGGAAATACTGGCTGCTAACAGGAATTCCCACCCCGCTCCTGGTCAAAATAAACACACAGCAGTCATCACAGCTTACAGCCACCGCAGCTTATAGCCACCACCGTGTTCAGCAGCAGGAGCACACACACCATTATGACTCCTAGCAATCTGTACTCCAGGCTACAGGCCACGCACCCATTCCACCTCCACCCCCACCCAAGAGCATGCCTGATGCCTCAACTGTGCACTCATGCATGCGCCAGTCCCTCACTCGGCAGACTAGCCATTCCCACAGCTTGCTTGCCAGCTTAAGATTTTCATTTCCATCCTGTCTTGATAGATGATGATTTCTACTACTGCCATTAAACTATTTAGTTATAACCAATCGATATAGCCCTCAATCCTGTCAGAGGTCTGCTAATTATTAAGTTTATGATAGACAGAATTAAAGAAGCCTCTAATAGTTATCACACAAGGTCTCAGAAGATGTGGACACAACTACAAGATACTGCCTGGACTGTGATATGATAATCACTGAAAAACACTGTGGACAAAACTGGATACCCTGAGTCAAATGACTTAGCTAAATCAAATCAAGGTAGGCCATTTCCCATGTCATGCATATCTATTCCACAGAGAAAAAGCCCTGTGTCTTCTGCACTTAAAAGCCATACTGACTCTGCCCAAGTTGCCATAGAAACCACAGGGAACTGTTGGCTAGTGGACTGTCATTTTTTAAATAGTACGTAACTGGTATATAACTGGTAGATTATTGTTTATTCTTTCTCAGACTTCTGACTATACTGGCAGCTAAGGTAACTGTAACTTGACAGCTAAAAATCCTTTCACAGATGTAATCTGTTACCTCATTACCCAAACTCAATTTCCATTGATTAGATGGCTTCTTGCTATGCCACTGTCCTAACATTATTCGAGTTCTTAACTCTAATAAAACATTCCACTATATGATCCAACTTTTAACCACAAGTTCTTGTTCCTTCTGCTCCACAAAAGGCTCATCTTAAAGACTGACTGTTCATGTTGCTAACCCATGTTGTTATCTCGTTTGTAAACTTATAAGCTACAGGAAACTCACTCAGATCTACCTCTCATGGACCAAATAGGCTCCATCCAGTTAAGTACATCTGCCCAAAGTTCCTACTTACTGCCTATTGCAGAGGGTGGGATTCCTCTGGGTTTCAAATGTACATCTAAGAAGAAAATGGTTTACTTTCTCCCAAGTGTACTTAATCTTATTCTCTACCTATAATAATGTGTTTCAACATCTTGTCAAGTCCAGGTGCTTACTACATCCAGTATAGCTCCAGAGAAGCAACCTCCAGATGCTTCAATCTCCTGTCACAGACACACGTTTCTACTGGACCTATTCCTTCTGACCTATCCTCAGATGGCTCCACAGACCCTGGACATCCAAAAATAGCCAACTCTCCTAAGATTGGACAAACATTCCCCATACCCATTCCTCTAGGTTCCCCAGAAACAGGTCACCCCCAATGCCAGCATGAAGCAGTCAGTTACCATGACAACAACCCCATTCCTGCTTCGCCTTCACCTCTTTCTAATTTTTTCTTTTTTAATTAAACCAAAATGGGGGTATGTTAGCATTTTGTCAAAACTCAACCCCCACAGTTACCTGGCAATAGCCAGGTAAGCTCCAGCCCACAGCTACCTGGCAACAGCCAAGTAGGCCTGGCCCATTATAAAAGGGGATGTGTGCCTCTCCTCCCTCTCGTACTCTTGTTCTCTTGCTTCTCTCTTGCTCTTGCTCTCCCCTTCACATTCCCTTCCCCCACCCCTCCTTCCATGTGCTCATGACCGGTCTCTATTTCCCTACTCCTCTATTCCTCTACTTCTCTACTCTCCCCCTCTCTCTGCCTCTATTGCCCTCTTACTTCCCCTCCCCAAGCCCTGAATAAACTCTATTCTATACTATACCATCATGTGGCTGGTCCCTCAGGGGGTAGGGATGCCTTGGCATGGGCCAGCTCAGTCATCCCCTTCTCCACACATTATCACCACGCCCCCATAGAACATAACTCCTTTCTCTTTATCTTTGTATAAACACATCACCAGTTACTCCTGGTGTTGGGGCAGATGTTGTGGCTTCCTCACCTGTGATCCAGGGCATGTTAGAGCACCTGGGAGTCGAGCTTCCTATGGGTGTTGGGGGACTGGGTGCAGAGCCAGCGCCCAAGGTCTGCTCAGGGGCCAGGCTCAGACTGGAAGGCCTTCAGTCCTTTCTCTAACTTCTCCACTGGGGACCCCATGCTAAGTCCAATGGTTGGCTGCAAGCATCCACCTCTGTATTTGTCAGGGTCTGGTAGAGCCCCTAGAGACATTCTTGTGGCATGTTAATGAACAAAGTAGCTGCTTTCTGCCCTTGTCCAAAAAAATCTGCCTGAAGCTAAACTGAAGAGTTTTGGATTGTTGGCATTGGTAGACAACAATTCAAGACAGCCTGGTAGTGACTTGTGTGGTTATTAGCAGTCACACTTATGCAGATCTAGAACAAAAAGGGGCAAGCTAAGTAAGGAAAAGTATAAAATGTACAGTCTGAGGAGAAAAGAGCACCAAGAAGTTTAATAGAGCTAGTCCCAGTGCTCAAAAAAAAAAAAATTAAAAAGTTTAAAGAAAAGCATAAACTAATGGAATATAGACAGTGGTAACCTCAGGGCAAGATCCTACTCAGCTAAGCTTCTTTTTTTTTTTTCTTTTTTGGTTTTTCGAGACAGGGTTTCTCTGTGTAGCCCTGGCTGACCTGGAATTCACTCTGTAGACCAGGTTGGCCTTGAACTCAGAAATCCGCCTGCCTCTGCCTCCCAAGTGCTGGGATTAAAGGCATGCGCCACCACTGCCCCTCAGCTAAGCTTCTAACTTATGGAAAAGGAATTTAAAAAAAGCTTAAGCAGTGAGGAAGACCATCCACAAGAGAAGGCTGGTGCAAATATATTGAAAGAGAGAGCCATGTCGCAGTCCCAGCAAGCAGCAGAGCTTGGTAGTTTCAGCCACTTGATTCTGGCTTTAGAGTCAAAAATACAAAGAAAAGGGGATTGTTGAGGCTCCTCTGAGACTAAGGAAAGCTGCTGATGTCTGGCATGAGTCAGGGGTGTCCCTGCATGGATGCCTAGGAAGGCCATTGGGTAAAGCTTTGAAAGTGAAGCCTGGATTTTGCTGGATACCCAAAGATGTTAGAAATGCCAAAGCTATGGAATCCCTGTCGAGGAAAGCTGCAGACTGGCTGTGAAACCACCCCAAGAGAGAGTACACGCAACAGTCAACAAAGCTGCAAGGAGAAGGAGATCTTAAGTGTGCTCTGACATCACATGGAGATCCAGAATTTGGAGTTTGTCCAGCTCATTTACAGCCTTGCTTTGATTCAGCACTTCTTCACTCTGTCCCCTTTCCTCTCTATTGGAATAGTAATTCATAGTCTATAACACTGTATGGTGGAGGTATGTGATATGCTTTCTATTATCATTTTTCAAGGCAATATAGTTAAGAAGAGAGTTTAAACTTTGCACGTTTAAACAGTATTGAGATTGTAATAGAATATCAGGACTTTTGAAGTTGTACTAAATGCATTTTGCATTATGATATGGATATAAGCCTATGGGGGCCAGGAAGTTGAAGGTGGTGGTTTGAAAGAGATTTGAATGTTTGGTCACCAGAGAGTGGTACTATATGAAAAGATTAGGAGAGGTAGCCTTATGAGAAGTGTGTCACTGAGGGTAGGCTTTGACATTTCAAAACCCCAAGCTAGCCCTACTCTTTCTCTTCTTGATGCCTACATATCCAGATGTAGAACTCACTACCATGTATACCTGCATGCCACCAAACTCCCTGCCATGATAACAATGGACTACACCTCCAAAACTGTGAGCAAGTCCCAATTAAATGCTTTCTTTCTTTTATAAGTGTTGCCATGGTCATAGTCATCACAACAACAGAAAATACTGACTAAAACTCTACTCTTGGTCATATACCCAAAGGATGTTTCACCCTACTACAGATAAACTCACTCAATCACAATCATTGCTATTCTATTCCTAGTAGTCAAAAATTAGAAACAACCTAGATGACAGCCAGCAGATGCCTAAATAAATATGGTGCATTTACACAATAGAATATTACATTTCCATTTAAAAATGAAACCATGAAATTCACAGGTAAATGGACAGAGCTAGAAACAAACAGGTCAATCAATGGAATAGAATCAAAGACCCAGAAATAAACCCACACACCTATGGAAACATAATTTTTGACAAAGAAAACAAAGCCATACAATGGAAAAAAGAAAGCATCTTCAACAAATGGTGCTGGTCTAACTGGATGTGTGCATGTAGAAGAATGCAAATAGATCCATATTTATCACCCTGCACAAAACTCAAGTCCAAGTAGATCAAAGACCTCAACATAAAACTGGATACACTAAATCAAATAGAAGAGAAAGTGGGAAATAGCCTTGAATTCATTGGGTACAGAAAATAACTTCCTGAACAGAACACCAATCTCTCAGGCTCTAAGATCAATAATTGATAAATGGGACCTCATGAAACTGAAAAGCTTCTGTAAGGCAAAGGACACTGTCAACAGGTCAAAATGGCAGTCTACAGATTGGGAAAAGATCTTCACTAACTCTACATCCAACAGAGGGTTAATGTCCAAAATATATAAAGAACTCAAGACCTAATAACCCAATTGAAAAATGGAGTACAGAGAGAATTCCTAACAGAGGAACCTCGAATGGCCGAGAAGCACTTAAAGAAATGTTCATCATCCTCAAGCAACAGCAGATGCTGGAGAAAGAGATGAGGGAGAAAGAGAAACACTCCTCCATTGTTGGTGAAACTGCAAATTTGTACAACCACTCTGAAAATCAATCTGGTGGTTTCTCAGAAAAATGGAAATAGTTCTACCTGAAGACCAGGCTATACAGCTCCTAGGCACATACCCAAAAGATGCCCCACCATACCACAAGGACTTGTGCTCCACTATGCTCACAGCAGCTTTATTCATAAAAGTCAAAAAGTGGATCAACCCAGATGTAGAAGGAGGGAGGGAACTGGATGGGAGAAGAGATGGGGAGGGAAATGGGGTGGGGGCAGGATCAGGTGTGGGGAGAGACAGGAGAGAGGGCCAGAGGGCCAGGAGGCTGAATGGAAACCTGCAGCTTCCAGGGAAGGGGGGAATCTCAGGGAAATGCCAGAGACCTGGGATGGGCAAGGCTCCCAGGAGTCAATGTGGGTGACCTTACCTTAGATGTACAGCAATGAGCATATGGAACCTGAAGAGGCCATCTCCTATAGCCTTGTAGGACCTCCAGTAGAGGAATAAAGACACCAACCCACCCACAAAACATATGACCCAAAATTTGTTTTATCTAAAAGAAATACAGGAAGATAAGAGCATAGACTGAAGGAATGGCCAACCAATAACTGGCCAAACTTGAGACCTATCCCACGGGCAAGCACCAATCCCTGACACTACTAATGATACTCTGCTATGCTTGCAGACAGGAGCCTAGAATCACTGTCCTCTAAAGGCTTCATCCCCAGGAGCTGACAGAAACAGATGCCAATACCCACCAGCAAACATTGGATAGAGCTCAAGACTAATGGAAGAATTGGGGGAAGGATTGAGAGCCCCAAAGGGGATAAAAACTCCACAGGAAGAACAGCAGAGTCAACTAACCTGGACCCTTGGTGGCTCTCAGAGACTGAACCACAAACCAAAACACATACACAGGCTGGACCTAGGCCTCCCTGCCCAAATGTAGCAGATATGCAGCTCAGTCTTTATATGAGTCCTCCAAGAACTCAGATGGGGATTATCCCTAAAGCTGTTGCCTGTCTGAAGAATATGTTTCCCTAACTGGCTGCTTTGTCTGGCCTCAGTGGAAAAGGATGCACCTAGTCCCAGAGAGACTTGATGTGCCAGGGTAGAGGGACACATGGGGGGTGGGGGGAGACTGTGTCAGAGGACAAGGGAATAAGGGATTGGGGGGAGGGACTGTGAGAGGGGAGAACAAGCAGGATGTGAAATGAATAAATCAATTAATTAATGGAGAGGAAAAATCATCATGAGTGAGGTGATCCAGACACAGAATGACAATTATAGTATGTATTCCCTTATATGTAGATGTTAGCTGTTAAGTCATCTGTATAAACACAGAGACTAGGTTTAGAGTGAGGGAGTAGAGGGAATGGCCAATAGAATAGATAGCTGTGATGGACATGGTGGGGGCAAACTGGAATGGGAAGATAAAATTGGGAGGTGGGAGGGAACAAGAGAGGGACAGCTAAAACTGAGAGCCATTTGAGGGAAATGGAAATCTAATACAGTAGACACTTCCTATGATATGAAGGCAGTCTAAATGCAATCACCAAATAATGGAGGAGACTGAGTTCCAACTGGACATCTCTCATCACCAAATGAAGTTTCCAGTCCCAGAAAATGGATTACAAATAGTTGAATTGTTGACCCAAGAGGTCCCATGGAAGTCCCCTAACAACCTATGCAATTGCAAATACTTTCCACAAACCGGTGGGAAGGACCTATTGCTGAAGACACCTACATAACTCATTGAACACAGAGAAGTTGAACTGGTGGTATACTTAAAACTTTCAACTCTATAAACTAGTGTTCAAGATACTGAAAGGTACTCTGCATGCTACCAAAAAAGAAAGATGAATACCAACCCAACTCCAAACCCTTAGATCTACGATGGTGACCTTTCCTACAAGACATGCTGGTATTATAGTGCCACAAAACTGTGGGAGTAACCAACCAAATCTGATTTGATCTAAGGCCCATTCCAAGAACTGGAACCCATACCTGGTGCTATTAGGTAGCCAAAAACCTGGGACTACATTAGGCCAGGGGCCAAAGGAACATACCAATAAAATTACTCTTAACAATTTTCTGCTATACTCACAAATCAGTGCATTGCTCAGTCATCATCAGAGAAGCTTCTTCAGCAGATGGGAATACAGAGACCCATCAGCAAAACAATATGCAGAATGAGAGACCTTAGAACACTGTCCTAAACAGGATGACTGTATCTAATTCTTTCCCCCCAGGTCTCAGGGAACCCTGGAGAAGAGGCAGAAAGAGTGTAAGAGTCAGAGGAGAGGGAGTCCACCAAGGGAACAAGGCCTTCTAAACACAGCACACAAAGCACATATGAACTCAGAAACTAAGGCAACATGCACAGGGCCTACATGGATCAGAACTAAATGGAGTCCTAGAGCTGAGAGGAGAAGTAAACACACACCATCATCTCTAACCCAGAAACTATCTCCAGTGGTAGCCACTTGCAAAATTAATGTTCTCCAAGGGAGTCTCCCTGAAGAAACACCATACTTAAAGGTAGGTCCCATGCCTAAAAGTAGATTGCCAACACTAAATGAATTCAATAGCATCTCTGGAGGTTCTTTTTCTCATAATGTGTGTCTGTCAGTGCCTTTTTTTCAATATTGCACAGATCCTTTGCATATATACTATGACTTCCAGATTTGTGTTTTTATTGGATTCCTCTGTGTGTGTGTGTGTGTGTGTGTGTGTGTGTGTGTGTGTGTGTGTGTGTGCGTGCACATTTCCTGTGCTTTTTTTGGCTCATTTTCCCCTGTTAATCATTTACTCTTGTTCTGACTTATTTGTGTTTGTTTTATTTTATTATCATTGCTTAGATGCCTGTATTCTAAGGAGAGAAGAAACAGGTGGGGATCTAAAGGGGTGAGAAGGACCAAGATGGAGTTGAAGGACAATACACCATAATCAAAAAATATTGTATAAAAAATCTATTTTCAATAAAAGGAAAAATATATGGGTACCACAGATTGTATTTAGTGAGTATTTGATAAAAAGCCATAGGACACAAAGTTGGATACTGTAGCAAAGTGGGGATGGACCTGGAAGAAACTGGGGGAGGGATGAATATAATTTTTAAAATGCATTCTGCCAAATTCTCAAAAAACTAAGAAAAAATTTAAAGGAAAATAAATTAAAACAAAATTTGTACATAAATGTGCATAGCACCATTATTGATTATCCACAAAAAGTAAAAACGACTCAAATGTCCGTAAGCTGAACTGCGGGTGGATAAAGTACAGAGTGTACATAGACCTGGACAGTGCACAGCCACTTAGAAAAAGGTAAAAACTATACATGTTGTGGCATGAATGACTCTTGGAAATATTGCTGAAAATCGAAAAAAACAGACACAAAAAACTATATACATTGTATGATTCCATGAGGAATAGAGCAGTTCATAGCTGTGAATTACATTAGTGGTTTGTTGGGGGTTAGTCTGGTATTGTGTATTCAAATACTAAATTCTGAATCCCAAGATCTGGTTGCAATCAATGAGCAGATTCTCATGTACACTATTTGTTGTGTAAACCTTGCTACCCAATTTAAAGCTATTGGTTAAAAGAGGTAAGCAGGGTTTAGGTTACCAGGCTGGAGGTCAGGGTAGGGAGGACTATGAGGAGAGAGAAGACAGGAAGGAAGGAAAAGGAGAAAGAAAGATGAAGGAAACAGGCTGTCTCCATTAGACATGATGGACCAGGATCATGAAGCTGAGTAAAGCATCCCCTGTGGATGCACTGATGGAGCAGAAATAACCCAGGCACGACTCAAACAACAAACATTTGGGGAGAACAGCTAGAGAATTAACAGTCTAAGATAGAAAAAACTAGATTAGGGGTAACTAACCCAGTAATTGTGCTAATTCCATAGGACTCTACCTCGGGTATGGGGGTGAGGGTGTAGGTTGAGGTGTGTGGGGTGGGGTGAGGGGTAGTCAGGTCACATTAATAACTAACAGAGTTATTAAATAAGATTTTAAAATTCCATTTACAATGGTTGTTGAGGAAGGAGTAATGGAGAGGAACATTTAATGGGTACAGAGTTTCTTTTGGATTGATGAAAATGTTTAATAAATAGACAGTGATCCTACATACCCAACTTCAGATGTACCAAATGCTACTGAATTCTATACTTTAAAATTATTAGAGATGTAAAAGTTATGTTTGCTTTATAATAAAAAAAGAAATGAAATATTAATACAAATTAAAATATAGTTGACCCCTGATAACCTTATACTATATGACAAAGCCCGTCTCAAAAGAAAATACATGAGCCAGCTCTGGTATCACAAGCCTGTAATCCTAGATCCTTGAGAAGTTGAGGCAGAAGGATTGTGAGATCAAGTCCTGGTCTACATCACAAATTCAAAGCCAGGTTAGGTTACTTTGGCAAGATCCTGTATAAAAAATAAACCATTTAAAATAGCCTGGAAATATAGTGGCAGATAGCTTCACTTTCAAGTGCAAGGTTCTATGTACAATCCTCACTACTGAAAATGTGTATAGTTTTATTTATATAAAATATCTAGAATTTGTAAATCAATAGAAGGTGAATTAGTGGTTAAAGAGGGTGGGGGAGGGGAGGGTTAAATGCTAAATAAAGGGTTCTCTTAGAGAAAATGAAACAGTTCCAAAATTAGACTATGGTTTTGGCTACACAGTATAAAGGACTCATCTGTGAGCTTTGAAAGGTTGAGCTGTTATGTTATAAAATGAATCTATGTGCATATATTATATTATATATGCATGAGGGGAGAGGGGTAGGGGGAGAGGGAAAGAGAGACCTTAAAAAACCAAGTCACCAGGAAGGTAATAAAAATTTAAAGAAAGGGATATACATAAAAAGCTTTAACTAGTCTTAAAGCAGAAGAGACCCTGCTTCTTTCTGAAGCTTGTACTTCAATAGCAAAGGCTTAGTAGCCAAGCTGGTGACTTTACCTTTAGTAAAATTCTGTACACATTCCACTCAATTTACTAATTTTGAAGTTGAATGTTTTCTAAAATTCTATAGAATCAAAATACGTGCCAAAGAACTAAATGACACATAAATCAGACTTGCGATTTCTCTTCTTCTCCTTCCATGTTATTACCCTAGCATCTAATAAAGGCCAATGAAAAGAGTGGTGTCAAATGTATTCTGTCACTAACCAGTGCACTAATGCTATGTGCTTTCTATACTGTATATGAATATTAAAGAAAAGCTTCTGGGTTCCATCTGCGCTGGAAGCTGATTCTATGCCACAGTGCTCCATACTCAAATACCTTCAGGAGACAGATGGCCTCCCAGGAGTGCTGACACACCTGTGAGCACAAATTCTGCTCAAATTTCTGTCACAAAAGGGAGCATCCCACAGCCATCAGGCCACAGGAACCAAAGAACAGCCTAGGATAAGATCCTTCCGGTTTCTGTCTGCAGTCCAGAGCTGACCCAGTGCCACAGCAATCCATATCCAAATTCCTCCTGGAAAGAACTGATTTCCCAGGTGTACTGACACATTGAATGCAGGAGGGACGAGACATAATCAGAGACAGCAAGACCAGCTAACACCAGAGAGAACCAGATGACAAGAGGCAAGGGCAAGAACATAAGCAAAAGAAAGCAAGGCTACTTGGAATCATCAGAAACCAGTTCTTCCACCACAGCGAGCCTTGGTTACACACCAGAAAAGTAAGACTCTGATTTAAAATCACATCTCATGATGATAATAGAGGACTTTAAGAAGGACATAAATAACTCCCTTAAAGAAATACAGGAGAACACTAGTAAACAGGTAGAAGCACTTAAAGAGGAAACACAAAAGTCCCTTAAAGAACTCCAGGAAAACACAACCAAACAGGTGAAGGAATTGAACAAAACCTTACAGTATCTAAAAATGGAAATAGAAACAATAAAGAAATCACAAAGTGAGACAACCTTGGAGCTAGAAAATCTAGGGCATTTTCTCTACAGTGACTGAGCAAGCAGGTACGGCCAGGAGCGCAGGGAACACAGGAGTGGCAGAGCATCTGGGACAGGGTCCTTCCAGGCTCCATCTGCACCCAGGAGCTGGACTGTACCAAAGCACTCTGTGCCAGGGGAGAGCCGGTCGCCCGGGGGCACTGAGACAGGCTTATAGGCCCACAGGAGAGACAAGCGCCAACCAGAGACAGCAGGACCAACTAACACCAGAGATAACCAGATGGCAAAAGGCAAAGGTAGGAACATTACCAACAGAAATCAAGGCAACATGGCACCATCCGAACACAGTACTCAAACAACAGCAAGTCCTGGATACCCCAACACACCGGAAAAGCAAGATTTGGATTTAAAATCACAGATCATGATGCTGATAGAGGGCTCCAAGAAGGACATAACTCACTTAAAGAAATACAGGAGAACACAGGTAAACAGGCAGAAGCCCTTAAAAATTATAAGAAAACACAACCAAACAGGTGAAGGAATTGAACAAAACCATCCAGGATATAAAAATGGAGGTAGAACCAATAAAGATATCACAAAGGAAAACAACTCTAGACATAGAAAAACCAAGGAAAGAAGTCAGAAGTCATGGATGCAAGCATCAACAACAAAATACAAGAGATAGAAGAGAGCATCTTGGATGCAGTAGATATCTTAAGAAAGCATTGACACAACAGTCAAAGAAAATGAAAAATGCAAAAAGCTCCTAACCCAAAACATCCAGGAAATCCAGGACAAAATGAGAAGACCAAACCTAAAGATAATAGGTATAGAAGAGAGTGAAGATTTCCAACTTAAAGGACCAGTAAATGCCTTCAACAAAACTATACAAGAAAACTTCCCTAACCTAAAGAAAGAGATGCCCATGAACATACAAGAAGCCTACAGAACTCCAAATAGATTGGACCAGAAAAGAAATTCCTCCTGTCACATAATAATTAAAACACCAAATGCACTAAACAAAGAAAGAATATTAAAAGCAGTAAGGGGAAAAGGTCAAGTAACATATAAAGGCAGATCTATCAGAATTACACCAGACTTCTTGCCAGAGACTATGAACACACCAGAAGATCCTAGGCAGATGTCATACAGATCCTAAGGGAACACAAAAGCCAACCCAGGCTACTACACCCAGCAAAACTCTCAATTACCATATATGCAGAAACCAAGGTATTCCATGACAAAAACAAATTTACACAATATCTTGCCACAAATCCAGGCCTTCAAAGGATAATGAATGGAAAACACCAACAAAAGGAGGGAAACTACATACTAGAAAAAGCAAGAAATTAATCTTCCTTTAACAAACCAAAAGGAAAAGAGCCACACAAACATAACTCCAAATCTAATAATAAAAATAACAGGAAGCAACAATCACTTCTCCTTAATATCTCTTAATATCAATGGACTCAATTCTCCAATAAGAAGACATAGACTAACAGACTGGATACATAAGCAGGACCCAACATTTTGCTACATACAGGAAACTCACCTCAGGCACAAAGACAGACACTACCTCAAAGTAAAAGGCTGGAAAACAATTTTCCAAGCAAATGGTCCCAAGAAACAAGCTGGTGTAGCCATTCTAATATTGAATAACATCAACTTTCAACCTAAAGTAATCAAAAAAGATAAGGAAGGACACTTCATACTCATCAAAGGAAAAATCTACCAAGATGAACTCTCAATTCTGAACATGTATTCTCCAAATACAAGAGCACCCACATTCATAAAAGAAACTTTACTAAAGTTCAAAGCACATATTGCACCCCACACAATAATAGTGGGAAATTTCAACACCCCACTCTTACCAATGGACAGATCAGGGGAACACAAACTAAACAGAGAAACAATGAAACAAACAGAAGTTATGAACCAAATGGATTTGAAAGATATCTATAGAACATTTTATCCTAAAACAAAAGAATATACCTTCTTCTCAGTACCTCATGGTGCCTTCTCCAAAACTGACCATATTCTCAGTCACAAAACAGACCTCAGCAGATATAAGGAGATTGAAATCATTCCATGTACCCTATCAGATCGCCACAGACTAAGGCTGGTCTTCAATACCAACAAAAGCAACAGGAAGCCCACATACACATGGAAACTGTACAACACACTACTCAATGATAACTTGGTCAAGGAAGAAATAAAGAAATTAAAGTCTTTAGAATTTAATGAAAATGAAGGCACAACATACTCAAACTTATGGGACACAATGAAAGCAGTGCTAAGAGGAAAACTCATAGCTCTGAGTGCCTCCACAAAAAAACTAGAGAGAGCATACACTAGCAGCTTGATAGCACACCTGAAAGCTCTAGAACAAAATGAAGCAAATACACCCAAGAGTACTAGACAACAGGAAATACTCAAACTCAGGGCTGAAATAAACCAAGTAGAAACAAAAAGAATTATACAAAGAATCAAAAAAAAAAAAAGAGTTGGGTCTTTGAGAAAATTAACAAGATAGATGAACCCTTAGCCAGACTAACGAGAGGGCACAGAGACAGTATCCAAATTAACAAAATCAGAAATGAAAGGGAGATTTAACAACAGAAACTGACGAAATTCAAAAAATCATCAGATCTTACTACAAAAGCCTATATTCAACAAAACTGGGAAATCTGGATAAAATAGACAATTTTCTAGACAGATACCAAATACCAAAGCTTAATCAGGATCAGATAAAATACCTAAACATTCCCATAACCCCTAAGGAAATAGAAGCAGTCATTAAAAGTCTCCCAACCAAAAAAAGCCCAGGACCAGATGGGTCTAGTGCAGAATTCTATCAGACCTTCAAAGAAGACCTAATAACAATACTCTTCAAACTATTCCACAAAATAGAAACAGAAGGAACACTACCCAACCCATTCTATGAAGCCACAGTTACTCTGTGTATTCTCCCTTGGAGATGTAATTGTTTCAGTCTAATCAGGAACCTGTCACAATTTCCTTTCATAGAGGACTTCATAAGAGATTTTTTCTACTTCCATCACGTTTAATGTCCCAAATAGATTTTAAAAATTGGTTGAGTACATATTACTTTTAGTTTCAGAAAACATCATGTATATTTAAGAGGCATTTAACTATTATAAATCATTTTGATGACTTAAAAAATGTCAATGATGAGTTGTATATTTTAAAATAAATTTTATTAGCTAAATAAAAATTAAAAAGTAAAATAATATTAAAAAATATTAAAGAAAAATAGTGAACTTCTGTACATAAAGATGGTTTCAACCTATAACTGCTGAGCCTCAGATTAGAGCCCAAAAAGTACCAAAAGGAGCCAGAAAAAGTACCCACAATGGGGTTTGCTCCCAGGTGCAGTTAGCACTACGCAGTCACACAACTTTGAGTCTCATGCTCCCTCACTCTCACTCCTGCAAATACAAGTCTGACAGTGAATCCTTAAACTCTGATAAAAGTCAAGACAAAGTAAACTCACAGTTCCCTAAGTGTCAAGTCCAAAGCCCTATTCTCCAAAATGGCAATGCTGGTGACATTGTCCTAAACAGAAGGGCCAGGAAAACAATCCTAAAGGTTTCTGTTTGGTTTAAAAAAAAAAAAGCAGATTTCCTGAAGTTGGAAGATCCTATCTACCATCTTAATTTTCCATGAACCAGTTTTAACTTTCCTCAAAAGGTCAGCTACCTGTAGCAAGGGCACCTGGTTCTGGATCAGTCCAGACAGTCTATATCTGCACACCTGCTGACTGTCATAACATCTGCTTGCTTTTTCTCCAGTTCTCTCTTCTCTCTGCCCCCACTCATCCCAACAGCCTTGACAATTTGATCCCTAGTAAACCTATCTTTCTGTCCACAGAGTGGTCTAATTCCATAGTTTACACCATTGAGTCTACTAAGCTGAGTACTTTAAGGAGACAATGTTTACCCCAAAATATACAGAATCTAGTGTATTTATTTAAAAATTTCTTAATTAGGAGCTGGAGGTCTACACCAGCAGTACAATACTTGCCTATCATGCAGTGGTCTTGAGTATATTCCCTAGCACCATCCAACACTGTTTTAAAAGAAAAACAACCCAGGTTGGAAAGATGGCTCAGTGGTCAAGAGCACTAGCTGCTCTTCTAGAAGATCTAGGTTCAATTCCCAGCACCCATGTGGTGGCTCACAACCATCTGTACCTCCCACTCCTGAAGATCCAATGCGCTCACTCAGACACATGCAGTCAAAACAGCAATGCATATAAAATAAAAGTAAATCTTGTTTTTAAAAAGACAAGAAAAATAACCAATTGCTAAGGGCTAGCATGGTGATATGCAAGCATGTGCGTGGTGTGTGTGTGTGTGTGTGTGTGTGTGTGTGTGTGTGTGTGTGTAAGCCAAGAAGTTCGAAGCACCAAAGAGCACAAACTTTTGGGTCTTAGGTATTAATAAATGTTATGGCCTGAAACTGAAACTAAGAGGAAGAAAGCGCGTGTGTGTGTGTGTATTCATACGTCTGTATTTCCTATTATCCATAATGTATACAATGCAACAATACCAAAAGTAGACCAATTCAATTATTTGAAATAAAAAGCACATACGCACAGGAAGGAAACAGTGAAGGACTGGGAGGAAGGATTTTACAAATTCTGATACAGACTTAATAAGCAAAAATGTCTAAAAGACTCAAACAAATATTGGCAGAAAAGATAATTAGACTTTTTAAAAAATACATACAATGACCATTAAGTATGTAAAAATGATCAACACCATTAATCATCAAAGAGTACAAATTAACTTTTAACTCTCCAAGGTGATGGTGTCTGTTGGAATTTCTGTTACTAGAAAGATGAAAGATTTGGATAGGGTAAGGAATAAAAAATAGCCCTTAAATATGGTGATGGGAATTAACATTGCCATTGTGAAGAAAAATATGGCATCTCCTCAGAAATTTAAAAATAGAAATTTGTATGCCCAGCTACATAACAATAGCAAAAATGGAACAACTGGATTATTTGAAATGAATAGCTTATCCTACTTCTGGTTAAATATCCCAAGGACATCAGATAAATATGTTGAACTTAGTGCTCTTATGATCATTATAAAATTATTCTCAGTATATGTAGTGGAATGTTTCCCTAATTGATTGGATAATAAAGATGACAAGAAGCCAATCACTGGTGAGGAGAAGGTGGGCCTTCGGTCCAAGAGAGGAAGAGGGAACGCAGGGAAAAGAATGCACTTTTTTTTGGATGGTGAGACAGGAGGAAAACAGGCAAAATGTAGACCGGGGACTGTTAGATCTGGTGGTGGAATGTACCAGAATCTGCCACTGGAAGATTTCTAACAGAATAGTTGATGAGTTTAGGATGATAGATTCTGTGCCCAGTGGTTGTGTTATCTGTTGACTCTAAACTAAGATTGTCTGGTGTTTTCCATTTTAAGGTGATTCAACTGAGCTCCAGGGGAAGGTAACTGGAGTGGAGCAGAGGTCAGAGAGAGTGTGTCCCCAGCTAGCCGCAGAAATTTGGGAGTGCTGAGCTGTTTGGATGGATGACTGGGAAAACAGCAGTTCAGCACCAAGCAAACCCTGGAGGGTGGGTGGACAGCTGCATGAGGACAGCCATGGGAACTGTGAGACTCCACATCGAGAGAGTGGGTCGATTTTTAATCATTACACACTACACAAATACCATCTAGAACCTCCAAAATTCTGAGTAAAACAACCTTTTCTATTTTCATTAAACTCATACATTTGTTACAATAACTGGAAGTTAACAATTCTCTAATTTAACATGCAAGAGTCCTTTAAGCTAAGTATTTTATAAACTAATTTTTTATGGGTATTAAAGCTGTGACTTAGAGAAATAAGACATAAATCATGTCTTGTTCATCATTATATTCTTAGTGCTAGGTGAAAATGCCATATAGTGACTATGTTTGATTCATAGATGGTTTTATTAATTTCTTAAATTGACAATTTGGGTTTTGTTTTACAGTCTACCATCAAATTTTCAGACTTTCCTTTGTATATTTCTTTTAATCTTCCTTAAAATTTTACATTCCATAAGTAGACATCACCAAAGTCTGACCAGAACTAGAGATATAGCTCAAGGCCAGAGCATGAGTCATATGTGCACAAAGCCTTGGGTTCAATTCCAAAAACAGAAAATAAAAATATCTTACCAGTCTACACATCTTAATAGACACTTACTATATCCCAGGGTCTACATTTTATGATTAACCTATATTTATACTCATTTCTTATTTTTGTTCTTTATTTTATGGAGAATGTCTGTCTGTTCTACCATTAAGTACATTTTTTTTAAAAAAAGTACTTAAAATAAAGCTTAAAGATTTTTTTCTTTTGTAACCACTGCATTGGATTCCCTGTGTGCTGCTGCTAAACTACAATTAGGAGAATTGGGGTTAAAAATAAAAATGAGATAACAGACTATTTCTGCAATTCCATTCCCAGGAAAGGTTAGACCAAACACAACCTAACTATCCAAAAACACAGTAAGATAAACTGAAGTCAGAGGTGACACAAGATACTGTTTTTCATTGGCTTTTTCTACACCTTCTTCATTTAACTGTACCTGAGAGCACCTGTACTGGAGAAAGATATTCTTTGAACCCACTGCAGTTGCCATCACCTATTTGTGTGTGCTGGCACAAGACATCAACTCTCACCTCAATGGGAAGAAGAGACATTAAATTCTGGAGCCAAATATGAGTACCATGACCCAAGAATACAGATTTAGATTACCTCAAATTCAATATTCTTATACAGTCACTGTATCCTTACATTTTTGTAGTTACAAAACAAAAGAAAGCAGTAAAGAAAACCATAAGACACAATCTAAATAACCGTGTAGAAACATCAGATAGATGGGTTTCAGTGAACCGGATGCCATCTCATGGTATTCTTAGCTTTTGAACTAGTGGAAATTAGTAGTTTACTAAGTGGTCTACATTCCTAAGAGTTTCAAACCTGATAGTCACAGGGTGCTAGCCGTAAAAGAAGGCAATGAATGGTGTTTATATTGTTTTTATATTACCTTATTTATTTTATGGGTAGGAGGAATGTTTTGCCTGTATGTATACTTATATGGCAAATGCATGCAGTGCTGAGACAAAACAGAAGAGAGCACCAAATCCTCTAGAAATGGAGTTACAGATGGTTGTAAGGAACTATATGGGTTCTGGGAACCAATCCTGGTCTTCTCCAAGAGCAATCAATAAGTGCTCTTAACCACTGAGCCATCACTCCAGTCTCCCAACAAATAGTTATTAAAGGGATTATGATAGCCCAAAATAAACTGTAATTAGACCCTGGTCTCATTACATTCCAGCCTTGCCACTGAAGTTTTAATCAGTTAATCAGACTTATAGAAGATTTAGTACAAAGTATGGCTTCTTTCCAGGAACTTTCATCCACATTTGTTTGATTGGCTTTCCTCTGGTTTGGTTTGGTTTCTATGGTCATGCTTAGGCTCATGCTTGCATAAACTGTAACAGTTCTATTAATGAGCTACATTCCCAGCCTATGATTTATTGAGAAAGATATCAGTATGAAATGACTCTCACTGAGAACATACTATGTAGCCTATTGACTTACAACTGAAAATTTTCTTGCATCAACTCCTGGAGTCCTGAGATAGCAGAAATATAGGCACGAGCCACAATGTTCAGCCTTAGCTCCCCCTCCCAGCTTTAGCATTTAATATACTACTTACGACTATGAGGTAATTGATCTCCAAGTGCTCTTTGCTACCAGACTACTGAAACAAAAGATCCCAACCTCCAGGAATTGGAATCTGCTAGGAATCTTATACTGAGGGAAGGGAAAAGCTGAAGTTCTGATGCCAGCCTGAGGAGAGTCTGTCTACAAAGTATGAGGTTCATCACAAGTTTTTAGGACAGACTGAAGCAGAGACAACGATGGGAAAGATGAGTGAGACCATGGTAGACCAGGACTTCTTAGCAATGCATATGCTCTACCCTCTCTTCACTCCTGTCAGTACCTCACTGGACCTCTTGGCCCTCTTCTGAATGTGGTCACACTGGTAAAACCCCCTCTCTCTTCTTTTCACTATTACTTGACTCCAGATGGTTAAGTCTAGTTTTATCAGGGCTGCCATGACACAGGGTTTGTCCCTAAAAATTCCAGTAATAATAGTTTAATAAAATACTGCACACAACACACAATCTCCACTGCTCTGTATATTTAATCCCTCCTCAGATTTTTCTCCACGTAATTTCAGCGCTTATCATTCTGAGTTTAATGCATTCAGAGATTCATGAATATGAATGCCTCTCATCTTAACCACTTAAAGCCTAACCCATCACCTACTGCTAGATCTATCACTAATCAAATGTACCAGATTATTGTCTAGTTGTTTGGCAAGAACTGAAGGTGAAAAAGCAGACCAGATGGCCCAAGTTTAGCATTGCCTCCTGGAGCCCGGCCAAAAGCTAATGTTGAATCCTGGCAAACCTGTGTTGGTACTCAAAGCAATTCATTTGACTATAATCAACACAGTCATGAGATTAAACAAAACAAATATTAAGATCCCAGAGATACATTTGAACCTGGCCTGCCACTTAAAGAATAGATCATATTTCTATACAAATATTCTGATATTTTCTAGTGCAGGAGTCAAAACTTGGAACGTAGGTAAAGGTCAGGCGTTTCTATCACTGCAGCCCACTAATAAATAATGTAAAAATAATTAAGGACAATTGATAGGCAGCAAACAAGCAAGGAGAAAGCATTTATACTACCATGTACCAATCCACATACTGTTCCTGCTAACCTAATCTCTACTACAGCTGGTTCTCACAAAAACAGGATAACATTTATGACAGAGAATTCTGACATTCAAAGATGGTAAACACATTTAAATTCTATGCACAATTTAGAGCTGTTTATGTTGAGTCCTGTACAAAGATACAAAGATTGATGTAATAACACTTAAAACTACACATAACTTCACATGAAAGTTACAAATACATATATTCAAAGTTTCCTTTAAAAAATCTTTTAGGCAGTAGGAGGCAGTAGGAACATGAATATGTCAAATGAGAGATGAATAATTTTTCTTGATTAGTTAAAGTCGAAAAGCAAGTCTTTTTTTTTCTGCTCTGTAAAAGGGTTAACAAATATTTTTCTTTTTATAGTGAAAAGTCAAAACAAAGGATGCTATGCATTCCACAAATCCTCCTCTTCCCCAATGTTTTGACTCTTAATCCTCCTTCCTCCACCTTCCAAGAGCTAAAATTACAGGCATGTGTATTACAATGCACAGCTTATTCTACAAAATTATTACTGACAAAATTAATTACTGAGTATAAAGGTGCATGTCTACTTAAAGAGACATACCTCAGCTGATAGCACTTCACTCAACTGGAATTCAAAGCTAGCATTGTAAATCATCCAAATTAACTGCAAATGTTCACATGCTAACTGATATGAGTGTAGCATTTATTTCTCTTTTTCTTTGCATTCACTACTTTGTGGGTTCTTCTCTTAGCATCTCCTGTCCCAACTGTCACCAGCTATCTTCTCTCACTCTGCTCTCTTCTGCCTCCTGGAACCGCCTCAATCCCACTCCCGAATTCTACTCTTCTTCAGCCTCTGCTGGCTTTTTTTACCCTCTCCTAGTCCCAGAATCCCAAGAGACAACTGACACTGAAGGGTATAAGGTCCTTTAAAGGCCCAAGTACATAAAATAAATCATGCTGCCTCAGAGTTTAGGAACTTCACTTCAGAAATGTCACACATGTATGAATATTAGAGACATTATCAATTAATTACTCATACATATACACCCACACAGAGATGTTCCCTATATTTGGTCAGCAGGTGTATGTGTACATACATGCTCATGTGAGTGTGTGCACATGTTCATGTGCCTGTGGGAGCCAGAAGTCAATATCAAACATTTTCCTTAAGTGCATTTTTTTTGGCAGAATCTCTCACTGAAATAAAGGGCTGACCAGCAGGACAAACCTTCTGGGATCCTCCTGCCTCAGCCTTTCTACTACTGAGGTTCTAAACCCCTGCCAATATGTCCAACTAGAGGTTACTAGGGACAGAACATAGGTCCTCATGTTTACACCGCAAGTACTTTACTAGATAAACTAGCTCTCTAAACCCCAAAAAATATTTTTTTTCATTGATGATACCTTGGCTTAGTGAATAAGCAGAACTGAATTTGAACTTTCTCTTTGCATTTGCCTTTCAGCATTTCCAGATTACAGTTGGGAAGTAGTTCTTTGTTTACAATTAAGTAAAGTTTGAAGTTTTATCATCACCAGAATCATCATATGAAAATGGTATTAAAATTATACTTTGAGCTTAAAATTAGATACATTAAAATTCTGTCAAAAAATTCACTATTTGGGAAGTACATAAGCAGCTTGACATTATTTGGGACTGCTGTGGTTTAGACACAGTTTGAGCAGCTGCTCTGTAGCAGGCAGTGCTCTTTGGCAAGGCTGTAGTCTTTAGGAAGGCAAGCACTGCTGAGGAGCAGGCTTCTGCTGTAGTCTGACCTCACTTCCTGTCCATCCTCTGCTTTCTGACCACCTTCAGGAAGAGACCAGATGATCTGCTCCTTCCAACCTGCTGCCACGAACTACCACCAAAGTGAAATGTACCCCCTGAAACTGTAAGCCATTAGAACCTCTTTCTAAAGCACTTCTTGTCAAGTATTTGATTACAGCAATAACAAAAGAAGTGAGCACAATAGTAATTGTTATTGGAATGTGAAGTAACCATTCCACAGTCATGGTAAGAAAATCCCAAAAGACAATATATATGTTTCACAACTGAGCATGTTTTCGTCTGTCTGTGGAAACTATCAATTCCACAGCAAAAGCAAGCATGCAAAACCAGTGTGTTCTATACCCATAACTGAAGACATTTTTCACAATATTTTTTCCTAAGTCACTAGCCTTCTCTGTGACAAAGTAAATCAAAGTACACAGTCTATTTTTTGAGTAAAATACACAGACCTGATAATGGTTAAGTGATCAAGAGAATGAATGAAGCTCATTATTGGTATTATCAATCAGCTCAATAAGATGATTCCCATGTTTTCTGTAAACTCCATCCTCATAAAAAACACAGTTAGCAACCATGACTTAAACTTCCTCCTATTTTCACAAATTTGTAAAAACTAAGATTTCCTACTCCATAAAAATTTTAACACTTTTTACCAGATTCCACTTCAAGTCATACTAAATTAATGTCTTCTAAATTTCTTTTAAAATATAGTTGCCTCTGGTTGGTACTCAATAACTTCATGCTAACACCGCCAAGAAACAACTGAGAAGTCTGATATCATTCATCAACTCAACAGGAACCAAAAAAACAAAAGAAAAAGAAACAACTATCTGCCATGGTTCTTAATTAACTGTACCTGTTGCGCAAGACTCTCCTGAACTCTGAGAAATTACTCCCACCTAAAACTTAAGCAACTTTATTTTCTTTAGGTCCATCTTATTTCAGTTTCTCCAGTTAAATATAACTTGATTAGCTTACCATAAGTGGATTGGTTTGCTACCAAGTCATTCACTCAAAAATTACTTTAACTCTAGCCTTACTTTCTTTTTCTTTTCATTGTCTATATTCTTCATTTACATTCCAAATGATTTCCCCTTTCCCAGTTCCCCCCTCCACGAAAGTCCCATAAGCCCTCTTCCCTCCCCCTGTTCACCAGTCAACCCCCTCCCACTTCTCTGTCCTGGTATTCCCCTACATAAAGTCTTTCCAGGACCAGGGGTTTCTCCATCCATCTTCTGGAAATCAATTGATATGTGAATTGTGTCTTGGGTATTACCAGATTCTGGGTTAATATCCCCTTATCAGTGACTGCATACCATGTGTGTTCTTTTGTGATTGGGTTACCTCACTAAGGATGATATTTTCCAGTTCTGACCATTTGCCTAAGAATTTTGTGAATTCATTGTTTTTAATTGCAGAGTAGTACTCCATTGTGTAAATATACCACATCTTCTGTATCCATTCCTCCATTGAGGGACATCTGGGTTCTTTCCAGCTTCTGGCTATTATAAATAAGGCTGCTATGAATATAGTGGAGCATGTGTCCTTATTGCATGCCGGGGAAGCCTCTGGGTATATGCCCAGGAGTGGTATAACCGGATCCTCCGGGAGTGTCATGCCCACTTTTCTGAGGAACCACCAGACTGCTTTCCAGAGTGGTTGTACAAATACGACAATGCATGCATATGAAAACGCCACAGTGAAGCTATTATTTTATATGTTAGCTATAAAAATTAATTAAAAATTATTCTTTCTGGAATTCCATATTATTGAGGAACCACCAGACTGCTTTTCAGAGTGGTTGTGCCAGCTTGCAATCCCACCAGCAGTGGAGGAGTGTTCCTCTTACTCCACATCCTCACCAACACCTGCTCTCTCCTGAGTTGTTGATCTTAGCCATTCTGACTGGTGTGAGGTAAAATCTCAGAGTTGTTTTGATTTGCATTTCCCTAATGACTAAGGATGATGAACATTTCTTTAGGTGCTTCTTAGCCATTCGATATTCTTCAGGTGAAAATTCTTTGTTTAGCTCTGTACCCCATTTTTAATAGGGTTATTTGGCTCTCTGGAGTCTAACTTCTTGAGTTCTTTGTATATATTGGATATTAGCACTCTCTCGGATGTAGGATTGGTAAAGATCTTTCCCCAATTTCTTGGCTGCCGTTTTGTCCAATTGACAGTGTCCTTTGCCTTACAGAAACTTTGTAATTTTGTGAGGTCCCATTTGTCAATTCTTGATCTTAGAGCATAAACTACTAGTGTTCTCTTCAGGAAATTTTCCCCTATGCCCATGTGTTCAAGGCTCTTCCCCAGTTTCTTTTCTATTAGTTTCAGTGTGTCTGGTTTTATGTGGAGGTCCTTGATCCAACTGGAGTTGAGCTAAGTACAAGGAAATAAGAATAGACCAATTTGCATTCCTCTGCAATGCTGAACTCGATTGAGCCAGCACCATTTGTTGAAAAGGCTATCTGTTTTCCGCTGGATGGTTTTAGCTCCTTTGTCAAAGATCAAGTGACCATAGGTGTGTAGGTTCATTTCTGGGTCTTCAATTCTATTCCATTGATCTTCCTGCCTGTCACTGTACCAATACCATGCAGTTTTTTAACACTATTGCTCTGTAGTACTGCTTGAGGTCAGGGCTACTGATTTCCCCAGAAGTTCTTTTACTGTTGAAAATACTTTTAGCTATCCTGGGTTTTCTGTAATTCCAGAAGACTTTGAGAACTGCTCTTTCTACCTCTATGAAGAATTGAGTTGGGATTTTGATGGGGATTGCATTGAATCTGTATATTGCTTTTGGCAAGATGCCATTTTTACTATATTAATCCTGCCAATCCATGAGCATGGAAGATTTTTCCATCTTCTGAGGTCTTCTTCAATTTCCTTCTTCAGAGACTTGAAGTTCTTGTCATACAGGTCTTTCACTTGTTTGGTTAGAGTCACACCAAAATACTTTATATTATTTGTGGCTATTGTGAAGGGTGTCATTTCCCTAATTTCTTTCTCAGGCTGCTTATCCTTTGAGTATAGGAAGGCTACTGATTTGCTTGAGTTGATTTTATATCCGGCCACTTTGCTGAAGTTGTTTATCAGCTGTAGGAGTTCTCTGGTGGAGTTCTTTGGGTCGCTTAAATATACTATCATATTGTCTGCAAATAGTGATAGTTTGACTTCTTCCTTTCCAATTTGTATCCCTTCGACCTCCTTATGTTGTCTAATTGTTCTAGCTAGAACTTCAAGTACTATATTGAAAAGATATGGAGAGGGCAGCCTTGTCTAGTCCCCGATTTTAGTGGGATTGCTTCAAGTTTCTCTCCATTTAGATTGATGTTGGCTACCTGTTTGCTGTAAATTTCTTTTAGTATGTTTAGATATGGACCTTGAATTCCTAATCTTTCCAAGACTTTTAGCATGAAAGGATGCTGAATTTTGTCAAATGCTTTTTCAGCATCTAATGAAATGACCATGTGGGTTTTTTTCTTTGAGATTGTTTATGTAGTGGGTTACATTGATGGACTTCCTTATATTGAATCATCCCTGCATCCCTGGGATGAAGCCTACTTGATCATGGTGAATGATCATTTTGATGTGTTCTTGGATTCGGTTGGCAAGAATTTTATTGAGTATTTTTGCATCGATATTCATAAGAGAGATTGGCCTGAGATTCTCTTTCTTTGTCGGATCTTTGTGTGCTTTTGGTATTAGTGTAATTGTGGCTTCATAGAACGAGCTGGGTAGTGTTCCTTCTGTTTCTATTTTGTGGAATAGTTTGAAGAGTATTGGTGTTAGGTCTTCTTTGAAGGTCTGATAGAACTCTGCACTAAAACCATCTGGACCTGTGCTTTTTTTGGTTGGAAGACTCTCAATGACTACTTCTATTTCGTTAGGGGTTATGGGACTGTTTAGATGTTCTATTTGATCCTGATTTAATTTTGGTATTTGGTATCTGTCAAGGAAATTGTCCATTTGCTCCAGATTTTCCAGTTGTGTTGAATATAGAATTTTGTAGTAGGATCTGATGATTTTTTGAATTTCCTCAGTTTCTGTTGTTATCTCTCCCTTTTCATTTCTGATTTTGTTAATTTGGATACTGTCTCTATGCCCTCTAGTTAGTCTGGCTAAGGGTTTATCTATCTTGTTGATTTTCTCAAAGAACCAACTCCTAGTTTTGTTAATTCTTTGTATGGTTCTATTTATTTCTGCTTGATTGATTTCAGTCCTGAGTTTGATGATTTTCTGCCTTCTACTCCTCTTGGGTGTATTTGCTTCTTTTTGTTCCAGGGCTTTCAGGTGTGCCATTAAGCTGCAGGGCTATGAGTTTTCCTCTTAGCACTGCTTTCATTGTGTCCCATAAGTTAGGGTATGTTGTGCCTTCATTTTCATTAAATTTTAAAAAGTCTTTGATTTCTTTCTTTATTTCCTCCTTGACAAAATTATCATTGAGGAGAGCATTGTTCAGCTTCCATGTGTATGTGGGCTTCTTGTTGTTTTTGTTTGTTTGTTTGTTTGTTTTTTGCTATTGCAGACCACCCTTACTCCATAGGGATCTGATAGGACAATGGGATTAGTTCGATCTTCTTATATCTGTTGATGTCTGTTTTGTGATCAATTATATGGTTGATTTTGGAGAAGGTACCATGAGGTGCTGAGAAGGTATATTCTTTTGCTTTAGGATGAAATGTTTTATATATATATCTGTTAAGTCCATTTGGTCCAAAGCTTCAATTAGTTTCACTGTGTCCCTGTTTAGTTTCTGTTTTCCTGATCACTTCAATGCGGAGAAGTGAATGTTGAAGTCACCCACAATTATTGTGTGAGGTGCAATGTGTGCTTTGAGCTTTAGTAAAGTTTTTTTTACGAATGAGGGTGCCCTTGCATTTGGAGCATAGATGTTCAGAATTGAGAGCTCTTTTTGGTGGATTCTTCCTTTGACCAATATATACTGTCCTTCCGTGTCTTTTCAACTTTAGGTTGAAAGTCAATTTTATCCAATATTAGGATGGCTACTCCAGCTTGTTTCGTGGGACCATTTGCTTGTAAAATTGTTTTCTAGACTTTTACTCTAAGGTTGTGTTTGTCTTTGACACTGAGGTGGGTTTCCTGCATGCAGCAAAATGCTGGGCCCTGTTTACGTATCCAGTCTGTTAGTCTGTCTTTTTATTGGGGAATTGAGACCATTGATGTTAAGAGATATTAAGGAATAGTGATTATTTCTTCCTGTTATTTTTGATGTTATTTTTATGTTTGAGTGGTTATCTTCTTTTGGGTTTGATGAAAGAAGATAACTATCTTGCTTTTTCCAGGATGTAGTTTCCCTCCTTGTATTGGCAATTTCCACCTATTATCCTTTGCAGGACTGGGTTTGTGGAAAGATATTGTGTAAATTTGGTTTTATCATGGAATATCTTGGTTTCTTCATCTATGGTGATTGAGAGTTTTGCTGGGTATAGTAATCTGGGCTGGCATTTGTGTTCTCTGAGAGTCTGTATGAGATCTGCCCAGGATCTTCTAGCTTTCATAGTCTCTGGTGAGAAGTCTGATGTGATTCAGATAGGTCTTCCTTTCTATTTTACTTGGCCTTTTTCTCTTACTGCTTTTAATATTCTTTCTTTGTTTAGTACATTTGGTGTTTTGATTATTATGTGATGGGAGGTATTTCTGTTCTGGTCCAGTCTGTTTGGAGTTCTGTAGGCTTCCTGTATGTTCATGGGCATCTCTTTCTTTAGGTTAGGGAAGTTTTCTTCCATAATTTTGTTGAAGATATTTACTGGTCCTTTAAGTTGCAAATCTTCACTCTCATCTATACCTATAATCCTTAGGTTTGGTCTTCTCATTGTGTCCTGGATTTCCTGGATGTTCTGGGTTACAAGCTTTTTGCATTTTGCATTTTCTTTGACTGTTGAGTCAATGCTTTCTATGGTATCTTCGGCATCTGAGATTCTTTCTTCTATCTCTTGTATTCTATTGTTGATGTTTGCATCTATGACTCCTGATTTCTTCCCAAGGTTTTCTATCTCCAAAGTTGTCTCCCTTTGTGATTTCTTAGTTGTTTCTACTTCCCTTTTTAGATCCTAGATGGATTTGCTCAGTTCCTTCACTTGTTTGTTTGTGTGTTCCTATAATTCTTTAAGATATTTTTGTGTTTCCTCTTTCTGCCTGTTGACCCACGTTCTCCTGTATTTCTTTAAGCGATATTTGTGTTTCCTCTTTATGGGCCTCTATCTGTTGATTCATGCTCCCCTCTACTTCTTTAAGAGATTTATTTATGTCCTTCTTGAAATCCTCTAATAGCATCATAAGATGTGATTTTAAATCCAAATCTTGCCTTTCTTGGGTGTTGCGGTATCCAGGACTTGCTGCTGTCGGAGAGTTGGGTTCGAATGGTGCCATATTGCCTTGATTTCTCTTAGTAACAGGCCTACATTTTCCTTTTGCCATATGGTTATTTCTGGTGTTACTTGGTCCTGCTGTCCCTGGCTCGTGCTTGAACCTCCTGTGAGCCTGCAAGGCTATTTCTGCACCCCTGGATGACCGGGTTTCCCCTGGCACAGACTGCTGAGAGGCTGCCCTGCTCCTGGGTACAGTTGGAGCCCTGGTGTGCCTTGCCCCAAGTGATGTTATACTCATGATATCCATGTGTACCTGGAGTCCCTGTCTGGTCTATCTCCAGAGCAAAGATGGCAGAGGCTACAGTGCTCCCTCCAGGCGCAGGTCACCCTGCAGGGCAGATGTCCCACGGCAGGACTGGTGCACAGACGACCACAGAGCTGCCCCGCTCTTGGGCACAAGTGGAACCCTAGCAGGCTGTGTCCCAAGCGATGTTATACTCAGGATGTCTCTGTAGACCTGGAGACCCTGTCTGGTCTATCACCAGAGCAAAGATGGCAGAGGC
The DNA here is from genome assembly GCA_036184795.1 of Tokudaia tokunoshimensis. Classification (NCBI taxonomy): domain Eukaryota; kingdom Metazoa; phylum Chordata; class Mammalia; order Rodentia; family Muridae; genus Tokudaia; species Tokudaia tokunoshimensis. The sequence continues at coordinate 38,229,727 of BTHU01000018.1, read as the reverse complement.
TGCAGCGCTCTCTCCAGACGCGGGTCACTCCTCTAGCCTTACTTTCATTTTTTTTATCTTGGAAAAGAACATCTGTTATAATAATATATTTCATTTTAAATTTTCTAAATTCCTTAGTTGAAAATACTTTAAGAGATGCTTAGTCTAGAAAGCTCAATGTACATTATACTGTTTACATATAATTATATCATCAATAACATAATAAATCCAATATTTTGCCATATAATTTGATAACAAAATAACCTATCAACTGTGCTTCTTTTATATACATGTTTATTTTATGTATATGTGTTTTGCCAGCAATGAATATATCTGCACCATATGCATGAAGGAGCGCTAGGTGACCAGAAGGGAGGCATCCAATCCCCTCAAACCCTCCAACCTTTTTTTTTAACCTTTATTATTACTGAATGTATGTGTACATAGAGGCAAGAGGAAACATACATGCCATGGTGTATCTGTGGGAGTCAGAGAACAATTTTGGGTGATCAGTTCTCTACTTCTACCTAGTGAGTTCCAACGATTCAGGTCACCTGACTTGTATTATATAGCAAGATTCCTTTACCTGCTGAGCCATCTTGCTAACCATCAACTGTACTTCAAAAAGCACAACATGTGAGCTAGAAAAACAGCTCAGTGGTTAAGCGCCTGCTGCTCCTGCAGGACTCCAGTTCCATTCCAAAACCCATGTCAGGTGGTTCATAACTGCCTGGAACCCTAGGCAATCTGATACCTCTACTGATGTCTACCAGCATCAGGCATGTAAGTGGGGCATATACAGACATGGAGGCGTTCACACATACACAGAAAGTGTATTTTTTGAAAAATACATTTGACACCTTCCCTTCCGATGAGTACTTGCTGATGACTGAAAAGATCAATAAACCATGCATGATCAGAGCAGTCCAAACGCCATTGAATTATAACTGCATCACTGCTATTTGTCATGAGCCAAACAGCCAGTCACTATCCCAACTGCTCAATGCTGCCATTATGATGTCAAAGTGTCCATACTGCATAAATAAATGTATATAACTTTTTTATAATAACATTAGAATTGAAATTTTATTTTTCATAAGCTTATTGTTGTTTTGAGGTTTCAAAAACAACTGGAGATGTAAACCATTCTTAATCACAGAGAATACATCAGATTTTGTCTATGGACATTTGCAGGCTCCTAAAAAAAAAAAAAAAAAAACCCATGAAGGTAGAAATGAAGAGATCAAAACGTCTTAGAAAATTTTATTCCTCACTCCTAGGACCACATCTCAGATGAACTGAGTCAAAATTCTGTAATATAACAGATGCATATTTGAATGAAACAGAGGACCATATTTGTGGACAATAAAATACCAGAAACCTATTTCCTTCAACTAGACCTGGATAGGTATGTCACCATAACTTAAGGGAGAGGAGTTAGACATGAGAACCAGAAGCATGTAATAACACGTGTATTACTGTACTTGATTATGTTTATTTATGCCTAAAGTAATTTCAATTAATTATTAAACATTACAAAGTGTGCTATTTCTAGCCAATTCTTTTTCTTGTCATGTGAAATTGAATAGAGTCCTCTGAGTTATTATTAAAGAGAGAACAGGACAGCAAATAATTAGCAATGGAAAACGACAGATATACACTCTACTATATACTTCATATGTCTTCTTACTAAATTCTCATAAACTTTCAAGGTAGTAGAACCATATGTACAGTTCCCCAGAGTAAATGACATGCAAATGCCACATTAAAAGATGGCATAAGGAATGTTCCAAGCCAAAGCTACATTTCCAAAAATCTATACTACTTGCCTGAATCTAAAGAACCAAACCAGCATCTACTGACTATTCTGTCCAAAGAATTTTTTTCAGTTCTTAATTGATTTCAAATAAGACTGTTTTGATTCTAAATGTGTCTTGTGTAGCAGATATAAGTCTAAAGTCATAACATAGAATAATGTTATTGGAATATATGCTGTTGAAATTTCTTAATCATGTAAAATATGAAATCGCTGATATCACGTGCAAAAAGTAGGTTAAAAATCAATGTTTCTCTAAATAATAGAATAATAACACATTTAAAGTAAAAAGGAGTCATAGAGGAAATCTATCCCAGTATGAAATTCAGCCAAGTGAATACAGAACTAAGTGGTGGAAAGGGAAATGACCCGCTCCTTACCCAATAGCCACCTCTGTACTCACTGGCCATCATACACTCTCAATGGAGACTTCAGACTCCATAGTCTCTGTAATCTGACTCCAGTATTTGAATAAATCGACTTTTCCTAACAAAAAACACCAAAGGATTTCTGCACTATAACAACCATGGTTCTAGAGATTGCCACTATATAGTAGCATGCCAACCTAAATAGTCTTCATTTAGTCATTCACCTACCCAACAATACTGATTTCAAACCATGTGCTAAATTAAAAGGTCAAATGTCTTGAGCATCGTGAGTTCTCACAGAGACAGGTGATGTGGTGGCAGCAGAGTAAGTAAATACAAAGCACAGTCCTTTTGGCTTGCATGTCATTGCTTCCTGTAATTAAATACACCAAATCTACAGGCAGAAACCAATGTTAGAAGAGTCTACTTGAACAACGGTGCCAAAAAAAAATTTTTTTTCAAAAGGAGATAATTAGAAAAAATAGTCCCTGTTATATCTATCTATATTTAAAGGCTAGAATAAGTGTGGTTTTCCAATTAAGTTATATTTTTACTTAAATTTTTAAATATATTCTGTTCTCAAACTTTGAACATTTCTAAAAGTATCTTGGTGTTCATTTATTTTGAGGCAGAGCATTGCTATATTGTTCATTCTGCCCTCAAACTCCTGGTCTCGAGCAGTCTTAAGTCAACCTCCTACATATTGGAATTATGGTCACATATCACTAAGCCTGTAATTAAAGATCTCCAGATACTTTGTTTGATAAAAATAAAATAATTAAAAACCTAACTCCTTCCAGTGCAAATAATGTGTCAATCACTTCCTTTATGGTCAATTTCTTTCTCTGTTCCTCTAAAAGAGTGTCTGACTATTTTGGGGGCTTTTCATTTTCACATAAATCTTAGAATCAATCTGTCATATAATGGAAACATTTTTTGTTTGCATGTGCTAAATTTTGCTAAAATTTTCATCAAGTTAAAAATAAATTTGTGAAAATTTGCATTTTAATGGCATGGAGGCTCTACTCCATCAACATTATTATTCCCTAAATTTCTCTAAATAATGTTTCATAATATAGATGTTGAAGGGTTATAAACCTTTTTTTAGATTTCTCTCCATTCATTTTTATATAAATCACATATGTTAAACCCATTATTTTCAGGTGGGAATTTTTAAAGATTTATTTTAATATTTTAAACGATGTGTAGGGTGTGTGTATCTGCATTTGGGAATGTACACCTGAGTGCAGATGCCCAGGGAGACCACAGCTGGAGCTGGAGTTACAGTCAGTCGAGCTGCCTGATGTGGGTACTGGGAAGCAAATTTCAATTTTCTGGAAGAAAAGCAAGTGCTCTTAATAGCTAAGCCATCTCTCCAGCCCCTCAAATGTTATTATTAATATAGAAATATACTCTTTTTATAACTATTGAGTATATCATGAAGGTTCAATAAAATTTTTAATTTTAAAAGTGTATCTGGGCTTTTTTAAATTCACTGTATACCAACATATATTAATAAGAACTGTATTATTTTTCCCAATCCCTAATTGCTGTCTCTCTGTACTGGTGAATATTCAGTAAAGCCCTGGCACTACGATAGTTTGTATTCAACTACAGTGCTGTCAATTTCTACTTGGCTGAGCTTTTCTTTAATCAAATGGTTAATAAACATTTATCCAGTCCACTTCCTGCATGTAATGTTACCACAATAGTTTTCTTCTCCTTTATTAAAGTTAACATTGTTGATTACACAGATTTCCAAAAATTTAACTAATATTACATTCCTGGGAAATATATTTTTAATTTCTTATTTTTGTAATCCTGCTTTGTAATATTTACATTTATATCCTTGATTAAAATTTTGTCTATAAAGTTTTTCTTCCAATAATTTCAACTTTTTAGCATAAAAGTTCTTATGGTGTTATAAATTAAATTATCTTTATTAATTGCTATAGTTATTTTAACATCATTTTATTTCTTAACCTTTCTACATTCATATATTTTCAATATCTGTAAGAGGCTTTAAACTCATTTCTGACAGAAGATAATTAGAGTCAGATTTTTATCTAGTCTGTCAATATTTGTAACAATGAATTATTTACAGTCGTTTGTTTAATTGTTTGATTTTGAGCTCCCAAGTTGGTGTAAAACTCACAGGTAGCACATCCTACCTCATCCTCCTAAGGGCAGATTACAGGTAATCCACTTAGTTAACTTACTACTAAATTTGAGTTCAAAACTTATGCTACCATTTGTTCTCTGCTGCCCATGTTTATTTTTTCTCCTCTCTTATCTATTTCAATTGATTGTACTTTTCTGATTTACCAATGCATTAGTTTGAAAGTTTACATTCTGCAACTATTATTTATAAACACACCAATTATCATATGTATTATTTTACCAAACTAGCATGTATGTTAACTTCTTCCTGACAACATAACTTACACCATTTAACTCTTCTACCTCTTATTGTATGAATAGACTGTTGTTGACATATATTTTAGCCCAGGTCTTCATATTTGTTTAAATAGTTAATTTAAATTTCCATTTTTCAACGTAATTTTATTCATTTCTAGCCTTCCATCTAATATCATTTCTCATAGTATATCCTTAAGTGTGGGAAGTGGATGACATATTTCAGCTATTGTATTTCTGAAATGCCTTTTAATCTGCTTCGTTTCTGGGGTATGTTTATACAGAACATAAAGTTTAGTTATTTTTGTCTTTCTTCAAGCTGTGCCCAGCAGCACAGATTTGTACCACTAGGCAAAAGCAGGCAAATCACTGGAACCCAGCAGCTGGGGCAATATGAATACAATAAGACCTTGTCTCCTTTTTTAAAAAATATTTTTCTTTTTCCTCAACATTTTGCAGACATCATTCCAATCTTATTACTTCCCACTTTACTAGTGTGAATCAGCATGGATTTTATGGAAGATACTTTGAAAGTTGGTATTGTTTTTCTCTGGATAATTTTTAAATTTGTGAGAGTGTGAGTGTGAGTGTGTGTGTGTGTGTGTGTGTGTGTGTGTGTGTGTGTGTGTGTGTGTGTGAGTGATTTTCACATTTACTAAGAGAGGCCTACTTAAGGTTTTTCTTACACTTAGCTTTCTTGAGTTTGTAACACTGCAAATCAATGACTTGGTGTTCATCAGTTTGGGAGAAAAGTCTCAACCATTGTCTCTAAAAATGTGTCTGCCTCATGTTTTCTCCTGTCCTTCTGAAATTCTAGTTGTGCATAGTAAATCTCTTTAATTTTCTCCTTTTTCTTCCCTCATATTGTAATTTTATGTTTTATTAGACATATTTTCCCATACCAGTATCCCATGTTATGTTGTTTCTTAGTTTCAGTTTTATAATGTTACCTCCTATATGCTTACTTTTGTTTGTAAAACTACATATTTTAATAATTTTTATATATTATTTACTTATGTGTATGAATGTTTTGCCTGTGTATATGTATGTACACCACTTGCATGCCTGGCATCCACAGAGTTCACAAGAGGGTGTAGAATTCCCTGGAACTGGAGTTAGGAATGGTTGTGCTGGGAATTGAATCCCAGTCCTCAGCCAATGCTCTCAACCACTAAGTCATCTCTCTAGCACTGACATTATATATTTATTAGTGGTAGAAGTTTTTGAGATTATGCATGATACTCTACTTTGCCAGGAAAGATTTACCCTGCTTTGACTGGTAATCAGATTCATTAACAATCCTCCTGGACATCTCAATTCAAGATCATAGCTCAGCTTTGTCATATAAGTAGAATTCGTTTGGTTGTTAAAATTGGATTGCATGTAGCCCAGACTGGCTTTGAACTCATTAGGATGAAAATTGAGTTCCTGACCCTCCTGCCTCTACCACCCCATTACTGCAATTACAGATGTATACCACCATGTACATTAGATGGCATTACACCATTCACTTTCTGACTCATGCTTACTAAAGTATAGACTTCCAGGTTTCAGCCCAAAGCTTGGAGATTCACCAGACAGTCTCCATGTCAAAAAACCCTACTTCCAAACTAGCGTATTAACCCAATTTCATTAGTATATCAAAAATTCTTATTAATTTCTCAGGCTCTTAGTCATTTTCCTGGAAACACATTCCCATAGGGAAAAGAAGCCTCAAATTCCCAGCTCACCTTTTCTTGTCCAGGATCTTGTTCCCATAGCCATCACTGCTGTGTTAGCTCTCTGATACTCTTAAACAGATGAACTCTATATTTGATCCAGTTTTTCTAGTTGCTCTCAGTAGAAGGATTAGTCCAAACTGCCTAATCCACCATCATCAGAAGTGCACCTCTCAACTTTTCTCATCTGTAAAATGAGGATAATAATGACATCTTCCTCCAAGGATCATAGTGTCCACTACATATCAAGTGCACAAGCACTTCAGGCTATGATTTTGAGCTGCCTACTGCTAATCTAAAACAGCCTCAAATAATAAATAACTTGTAGCTTTTGCTTGCCTAGTAATAATTTCTTTTATTTTATTTTTTTAATTTACATTCCAAATCACTTCCCCTTTCCCGTTTCCTCCCTCCCCGAAAGTCCCATAAGCCCCCTTCCCTCCCTCTTTTCTCCATTCAACCCCCTCTCGTTACTCTGTCCTGGCGTTCCCCTACATCCAGTCTTTCCAGGACCAGGGGTCTCTCCTTCCATCTTCTTAGAAATCTATTGATATGCGGATTGTGTCTAGGGTATTCCGAGATTCTGGGTCAATATCCCCTTATCAGTGACTGCATACCATGTGTGTTCTTTTGTGATTGGGTTACCTCACTAAGGATGATATTTTCAAGATCTGACCATTTGCCTAGGAATTTCGTGAATTCATTGTTTTTAATTGCAGAGTAGTATTCCATTGTGTAGATATACCACATCTTCTGAATCCATTCCTCCGTTGAGGGACATCTGGGTTCTTTCCAGCTTCTGGCTATTATAAATAAGGCTGCTATGAACATAGTGGAGCATGTGTCCTTATTGCATGCAGGTAAAGTCTCTGGGTATATGCCCAGGAGTGGTATAGCTGGATCCTCCGGGAGTGTCATGCCTAGTTTTCTGAGGAACCGCCAGACTGCTTTCCAGAGTGGTTGTACCAGCTTGCAATTCCACCAGCAGTGGAGGAGTGTTCCTCTTTCTCCACATCCTCGCCAACAACTGCTGTCTCCTGTGTTTTTGATCTTAGCCATCTGACTGGTGTGAGATGGAATCTCAGGGTTGTTTTGATTTGCATTTCCCTAATGACTAAGGATGATAAACATCTCTTTAGGTGCTTCTCAGCCATTAGATATTCTTCAGGTGAGAACTCTTTGTTTAGCTCTGTACCCCATTTTTTAATAGGGTTACTTGCCTCTCTGGAGTTTAACTTCTTGAGTTCTTTGTATATATTGGATATTAGCCCTCTGTCGGATCTAAGGTTGGTAAAGATCATTTCCCAGTTAGTTGGTTGCCGCTTTGTCTTTTTGACAGTGTCTTTTGCCTTGCAAAAACTTTGTAATTTAATGAGGTCCCATTTGTCTATTCTTGATCTTAGAGCATAAGCTATTGGAGTTCTGTTCAGGAAATTCTCCCCTGTGCCCATATGTTCAAGGTTCTTCCCTAATTTCCCTTCTATTAGTTTCAGTGTGTCTGGTTTTATGTGGAGATCTTTGATCCACTTAGAATTGAGCTTAGTGCAAGGAGATAAGGATGGGTCAATTTGCATTCTTCTGCATGTTGACCTCCAGCTGAGCCAGCACCATTTGTTGAAAAGGCTATCTTTTTTCCACTGGATGGTTTTAGCTCCTTTGTCAAAGATCAAGTGACCATAGGAGTGTGGATTCATTTCTGGATCTTCAATTCTGTTCCATTGATCTACATGTCTGTTACTGTACCAATACCATGCAGTTCAAATTTTCTTTGAGAAGCTAGTTTTAATTATTAAATACAGTAGTATATTTAGTCTTTAGTTATTAAGTACAATAACATTGTAATTGTCTGTCCAGGGATCAAGACTATGTCCAAGGGCGAGCAACTAACCCAAACTAGACCAATCTATCCTATGATAATATGGACCTAACACAGCAAATACTGGTGCTGGTCAATAAAAGCAGCAAGCAGCCACCAGGGAGACCATTGATTAGATTACAAACCAGCTACTCACAGATAACCCACCCAATGACTTATAACAAATACATTTCTACTTAAGTAAAACAATGTCCTTTTATTTGTTTGTTTGTTTGCGTTATTTTGAGATATGGTCTCACTTTGAAGCCTAGGCTAGCCTAAAGCTCTTGGCAGGCCTCTTGGCTCAGGCTCCAAGTGCTGCAATTGCAGGTCTGGTTACAAGATCAATTTCCATTTCTTATAACTAAATACTCAGATATTTCAGTGAAGAATTATCTCATTTTCAAAGTTTTTCTATTAAGCCCATATATCATTATCAATTCTTTTGAAGAAATCAAACTAATAAAAACTAACAATTCAGAAAAGTTACCAAAAAAAATTTTGTTGATTTCCTCCTATGTCATCAAAGAATCTTATTTTATAAGTACTTCCTGTGATCCCTTTGTTGGTTCTCAATGGTATTGCTACTTCCAGTGCCCTCCTTGGAAGGCTAGAAACAGCATTTCTAAAACACTCCCCTGACACCTTGTGTCTAATTATATCCTGAACTTATGAGAACTGGATGGCAAAAGAAAGTAGTCAAGTTTATTTTCCCTCTGGTCCTGGTTCCTGCAGAGACAACGACAATATTCAGTAAACTCAGAAGACTGCTCATGGGCTACAGCTCCAGTGGCAGCAGCTACAGCAAACTATTACCACATCCCTGGACAAGTCCATAAGTGATCCCACAACCAAGTTCCTGACCATGACATTGTACAGAAGTCATGTAGTCCATCATTAAGAAAGAGGAGGGTGGAGAGGGGCTCACAATTTTTCTGTCGTACATTTTCAATTTCCTGGGAGTGCATCTTATCCTATGACCACTTATCCTATTCAACAAAAGCTAATGTGCACGTCTTGATTTTACAAGTTGGTTTAACATGTAGATATATCTTGCAGCTCACGTCTCTCATCTGAAGCTCCACTGACATTATCAGCTGGTTGTGGCAGGATTTCCCCTGTCCAATTAAATATTAGTGTAGCAGGAGGCCTATGACTGGACAGGAAAAAGGGAGGCAGAGCTAAGAGTTGTAGAGATGGGACTGAGGAGAGAGAGAAAGAAGAGAGGAAGATGGAGGGAGAGGAAGAAGATTTAGATTTTGTGTGACTTTAAATAGCCACAGGTAGCTACAAATATCATAAAAGATAGAATAATTGGGATAACTTGTCTAAACTAGGTGGGCAGCTTTTATCATTATTAATTGGTTCTGAAATTATTGTATGGAAGTCATGTGAACTGAGAATTTCTTGATATATATCTGTAATTATAAGCTTTTAGAGTTTTTGTTTTATTGGGTTACTGGAATGTGGGACCATCGTCTACAGGGGGCTTATGGCTGAGAAGGAACTAGCAGCTTTAGAAACAAGTGAACCAGAGCTGGGAAGACCACTATTGGTCAGTGGCTGTTGAGGCTAGTCTAGAGGCATAGGGTTGCCAGCAGTAGCGCAGGAAGCCTGAGGTCCTATTTAATATTTCCCACAACAGCTGGTCTTCTCTGCTGTGGAGTTGCCCATGTGTTGAAGTATCCTCAGACTACACACCACTTGCCAGAGGCTCCTCTGCCAAAACTGTCTTCAGAGAAGAGGCTCCTAGGATCACAGGGCAGTGCTGACAGAGGTAGCAATGAGTAAGTGCAGCATCTGAGGTGAGTCTAGTATCATCCACAGGACTACAGGCTTTCTGAGTCAATAGAAGTGCAGCTTCCCAGCTAATCATAATACTACAACACCTCAGCACCCATCACAGCAATTAAACCCACTGGTTCAACAGCTATGTCCTTCTTCCCTCTCCCAGCCTAGGAGCACTGATGCTGTCTTTTGATTGCTGGTCTCTTCAGAAAACATACAGATAGTTAACACATATATTAATTAATTTCCCACGTTAAACTTTCCTTGATTATAACATTTAGTATATTCTTTTCAGGAGGGATTTTTTTTTTTTTTTTTTGGTTTTTCGAGACAGGGTTTGGATTTTGTATTCTTAATTACACAATTTCAGTGGTGCGACATTTCCTTTTCTGAAAATTTTGTCCCTCTTCCCCTGTGCCCTCTGTCATTCATCCACTGTAACTCCTTATACTTTCTTATCTTCTGTTTTCCCTATTAAGTATACCAGTGATATTTATGTCATTTTCATAATATCCAGGGCAAATGAAATCTGACCAACCTAAATTTAAATAATCAGGAGTTTAATCACAAAAGGCAAGAATTTCCTCAGAAACTCTTTCTTAAAATAGAATTCCATTTTATCATAATTGTTAGTGCCTAGAAAATTTTTTAATAAATACAACACACAATTGAGTAAAAGACAAATCATCTTAACTCCAATATCAAAGGTAAATAAAAATTTAACTTAGAAATTAAAATGCGTACCTTTCTTTTAATTTTTGGCTTTTTGTTTTGTTGTGGTTTAGTTGGTTAGATTTCTACGTTTGCTGGTTTGGCTAAGTTTTTTGGTTTAGATTTGGAGTTTTATTGTTGTGCTTGTATAAGTTATAGCTGGTTAGTTAAGTAGTTGAGTGAGAGGGTGATTTGTCCTGTTTTACTTTGCTTCTTTGGGATTTGGTCTCAGTGTTCAGTACTGGATAGTCTACAGCTCACTATGTAGACCCAGGTGACTTCACACATGCAGCACTTCTGCCTCCTGAGTGCTAAGTCACAGATGGGTGCCATCGTGCCCAGCTTTAGTATCTCCCTTTAGATTCAACCTCATATCTTATTTCAGTTGTATAGCATCAATGCACAAGCAAAAGAACAAGCCTATTGAATGGTTTACAAGATATCAATAAGATAATTCCATTAACATATATCACATTTATTCAAAACTGAAGTACTATTTGAGCTGGGGAGTCTGGAGGACACCTCAGCCCTGCCCTCTCCCAAGTGAGTTGGGAGGACCTCACTCCTTTTTGGAAATGGCAAAACACAGGATCAGTGAGAATCAACTGAGTCTTGCTATAACCTAGTTTCTGTACCCGTGGAGGGAAGAACTGTCTGTATAACCTGGTTTCTGTGCCCGTGGCAGGAGCTAACTGTGTGTTGGTTGTCTTTCTCTGTTTGTTGGTGTGGGTTATCTTGTTCTGTGTTCTTGGACTTTGACTAAAGTTATTTTTGGACGTGGAACAGACTGAATCTACCCTGTTAAACATCCTAGTTAACCACTGGAGGGAAGTTAGGGAAAGAGGAGAAAACTTGTCAGTAGTAGTAAAGAAGGGCAAGAATATTATAATACTATCTCTCTGCTCCTCTGAATGGCCCACCTTCAGAGGAAGGTGGTCACCCGTAGGGACCTTCGACTTGCAAGTGATCAAAGCAGTAGAGAAAAGAGTCTTTAGGCCAGGATCCCTCAGGCACTCAGACCAAATTCACTATATAATTACCTGGAAGGATCTAGTGGAAGGCCCCCACCTCTTTGATAAAAGCATTTTTGTCTCCGAGACTCTTACAGGTCCTGGCCGTGAAGGAGAACCCCATAGAGACCAATGAGTCTATAAAAAACATCCTCCAAGACCCTTCTACAGCGCATCTGCTGCTGATGGATCCTCCACACCCTTACCCAACTACCATGGCCCCAGTTCACAGGCCCCCTCCTCAAGGATCAGCCCCAGCACGGAGGGCAGGGAGGAACCCTCAAAACCAGGACCAGCCATGGGAACTCAGAGCAAAAGGGCCACTTCACCCATTACAACAGTGACCCTCCTCCTCTGAGCCTACTGGCACACAGATAAGGATGGCAATCAGGCCTTGCAATATTGGCCCTTCTCTTCGGCTGACTTGTATAACTGGAAGGCCCAACAACCCCTCCCCCCCTTTTTCAGATAACCCCAAGAGGCTGATTAATCTGAGACTGTTTTATTTACTCATCAGCCCGCCTGGTAACTGGAGCTGGATCTCCAGACACACAGAATAGGAGAGAACTGACTCTTCCAAGTTGTTCTATAAGCTCTACACAAGTGCAGTGGTGGACATACATGCACACAATTAAACAGATAATAGTTTTTAAGAATAAGAAAGTTAGTTACAATTGTGAATTGCCCACTATGTGGAAACTTTATCATCCCCATATCTCCACTAACTAATAATACAGATACTAGATGTAAGCAAAATTTAAGAATCCAGGAAACAGAGCTGTTCCTTCCATATTTGACTTAATAACAGAACAGAGATGAGGGGAAAACTAAAAGTAAGCAGCAGAACATTGGGGATTATTTTTTAATCTGCAATGAAATCTCTGTATTAAGAAATAGAATGTTGATTTGGGTACTGTCTCTCTGTCTTTTATTTAGTTTTGCTAAGAGTCTGTCTGTCTTGTTGATTTTTCTCAAGAACCAGTACTTGGTTTCGTTGATTCTTTGTACTTTTCTCTTTGTTTCTAATTTATTGATTTCAGCCATGCGTTTGATTATTCCCTGCTGTCCACTCTTGAGTGTATTTCCTTCTTTTTGTTCTACAGCTTTCAGGCCTTTCCTCTTAACACTGCTTTCATTGTGTCCCAAAAGTTTGGATATACTGTGCATTTGTTTTCATTGAATTCTAGAAAGAATTTCATTTTTTTTCTCTATTTCTTCCCTCCCCATTGGTCATTAGGGAGATTGTTGTTCAGTTTCCATGGGTTTGTAAGCTTTCTGTTGTTTTTGTTGTTGCTGAAGTCCAGTTTTAATCTATGGTGGTCTGGTAATAGGTTTCATGCAGCAACAAATGGAAGCAGATGCAGAGACACACAGCCGAACATCAGGAGGAGTTCCGGGAGTCATGTGCAGAGTGGAGATAGGATTGAGCTAGCAGGAGGGTCAAAGGCAGTACAAGAAGACTTACAGAGTGATCTCACCTGGGCCCATAGGGGCTCACATAGACTGAACCACCAACCAAAGAGCATGCAGGGGCTGGACCTAGACCCTCTACATATTTGTAGCAAATGTGCAGCTTGGACTTCATGTGGGACACGAACAATTGGAGCGGGGGCTGTCTCTGACCCTTGCCTGCCATTGGATCCCTTTCCCCTTGCTGGAATGCCAGGCTGGACCTCAGTGGAGAAGGATGCACTTAGTGCTGCTACAACTTGATATCAAAGGGCAGGGTGGTACCCAAGGGGGTTTTCCCCTTCTCTGAGTAATAGGGGGAGGGATTTGTGAGGGTGGGACTGGGAGGAGAGGTAGGAGGAAGGGTTGTAGCCAGGATGTAAAGTGAAGAAAGAAAGAAAGAAAGAAAGAAAGAAAGAAAGAAAGAAAGAAAGAAAGAAAGAAAGAAAGAAAGAAAGAAAGAAAGAAAGAAAGAAAGAAAGAAAGAGGTGGGGGGAAAGGACAGAACAGATAAGAAAAGGAAAGGAAAAAAAGGAAAGAAGAAAGAAAAGAAAAGAGAAAAGAGAAAAAAGAAAAAAGAAAAGAGAAAAGAATATGCCTTAGAAAAAGAATGAATTAGAATGGGGGATCTAGCCCAATGTAATAGGACATTTGCCTCAAAACCTGAGTCCTGATCTCAGGATCCACAAGGTAAAAAAGAAAAATAATTCCATGAGTTCACCTTTGACATATATATATATATATATATATATATATACAAGAATGCATGTACACTAAAGAAATAAAGACAGAAACAAATGGGCAGATGAAGGCAATAATGATTATACAAAATTATTTCTTTTTAATGTCTATTATTGCTATAGTTCCATTTTATAAGAAAAGATGAAGTGAACAGTCTTGGAATTTGCTGTTTCTACATGATATAATCATAATTCTGGATAAAAGTATCTAAAAGATGGTGACTTCAGTATGTAGAATGCTCAAAAGAGTATTCATATAATTCTTATACTGCTATTTAGACAGTGACTAATTTTCCCCCCAGTTAACATATGATGAGTATCTTCTGTGCAGCGATACATTCCATTTGTACTTTGGCACAACCCTGTGATGCAAGCATTCTATTTTGTTATTGTTACAGTTTCTTTGTCTGGGACAAGGTCATATAGGTCAGGCAGGCCTCATGCTGACTAGAGAGCTAAGGCTTACCTGAAACTTCTGATACCCTGCCTCCACCTCCCTGAAACAGGCATTCTTATCTTCAGTTTAAATATGAAACAAAGTACAAGAGTTAAGAGAGTTGCTCAATGTCACAGAACTAGCTCCTGACAAACAAGAGTGGACCACAGCTGACAAAAAGCAAAGCCTTTATTCTGCCCCACATACCATGGTGCCTTGGCTCCTGAGAAGGAGGTGTAGGATTAGGGGGAAATAGCAATGATTACTTTTATACAATCTGGGAATGAAGTTCAGTGGTAAAACCTTGCCTAGAACACCTGAGAAACTAGTTTATCCTTAGTACAGAAGAGGAAAAAAAAAGATTGATCAGATTTGCACACAACCTCTGACCTTAGTACTGTACAACTGTTACATGTCCCCTGACCTCTGACCTTAGTACTGTACAACTGTTACATGTCCCCTGACCTCTGACCTTAGTACTGTACAACTGTTACATGTCCCCTGACCTCTGACCTTAGTACTGTACAACTGTTACATGTCCCCTGACCTCTGACCTTAGTACTGTTCAACTGTTACATGTCCCCTGACCTCTGACCTTAGTACTGTTCAACTGTTACATGTCCCCTGACCTCTGACCTTAGTACTGTTCAACTGTTACATGTCCCCTGACCTCTGACCTTAGTACTGTACAACTGTTACATGTCCCCTGACCAGCATTGCACCACCTCGTCATAATCACCATTTGGCACGCTTTTGTTTTGTTTCAAAGGAAAAAGGAAAACACAAGCAGAGGTAGAGGACAAGCAGTAAGGCATGCGCTGAGATTAGAGTCCACAACTAGATCTGCTATCAGGAGCTCCTAAGTGAGGGATGAATGCTGCTTAGGAGCGTGCAGGAGTCCAGAGAGCGCCAGCGCAGAACTGGCCCTACCCTAGGCGGCTACACACAATTACCAGTGAATCAGAAAAGAGGATGA
This sequence comes from Tokudaia tokunoshimensis, assembly GCA_036184795.1. Classification (NCBI taxonomy): domain Eukaryota; kingdom Metazoa; phylum Chordata; class Mammalia; order Rodentia; family Muridae; genus Tokudaia; species Tokudaia tokunoshimensis. The sequence goes on along the minus strand of BTHU01000018.1, from coordinate 38,214,466 downwards.
AAACTGCAGGGTAGGAGCTGGGGCAAAGCTGAGAAATGTAAACTAGAAAGGGTGGGAAGAGAAGAGAGTGTTTGAAAACATTGGAAATATTGAGACATATGGTGAATTGTGAGACAGTTTGAGCTATGGCATGATTATATAAATTCCTGCTGCAAAATCTGGTGGCAGATTGGAAGCATGTGTTCCAAAACAATTCCATAAGATTTCCTATTGAAGTTGAAAAAAATGAGTAACAAGAGTTTTATGTTCTTAACAGTATCTGAGGAGATTTTAATTTAACTTTTCAAATGAAAACAGCTTGCTTGTCTCGATCACAAATATTTCTGGATACCTAAAAAATATGATATATAAATTCACTAAATTGTTTATTCCATATAAATCACCCTTAGAAGAGTAACCCCCTTTCTCCTTCAACCCTCTAAAAACTGAATTTTTATTATATCTAAAGGAAAATGAAGCTAGACAGATAGTTTGGAGGGAAACTATAAAATTGCAAAATTAAGGCAACTGAGTTTTATTCAAACCAGTAGACACCCTACAAGATCATTACTCCAGGAAATAAATGGTGTGAAGGTTGTGGCTAGAGACTGAACACACACTAGTCACTTGTTATAGCCCTAGCCCTGTTTCACTTTTTAGTGTGAAACAAAATCTAAGTGCCTACATTGTCCCTCTACTATGCAGCCCCAACTGGCCTTGAATCTGCAATTCTCCTGCCTCAGTTTCCAAAGTAGCACCCATTTCCATCCTGTACCACCAGGCCCAGCTTAAATCTCATTAAGATATTCTGTGGCTAGACAACCAGACCACAGAACAGTGACTACACTGGAGAAATCACCAGTGAGAACTCTCATGCAAAGGGGCTGTGACACTAACTCAATAGGATTTGTGGACACACTACAGTAGGCACTTATTTCAAAGTCCCTCCATGCAGGTCAAACAAACTAGTGTGATAAATCCAATGCTAAACAGAATATAGAAGCGCAGCTAAATATTTAACAGCTAATACAGTAATATAAAATAAATCTTTTCCCCAAATAAATGTTTATCACATAGCAAGAGTTACAGTCCAAATTATTTATATAATCACTCTAATAATTCATAAACCATTTTATTTTTGTATTAACCTCTTTTATAGTGTCATGTTTTGGTCTTTAAAACTGTGCCAGTTTTTCCTGATTTCTTCCTCATTAAAATGATAATTAATGAAGTTTCTGGTACCCAGCAATCCCCTGACACTGTAAGGCACTGGGCAAGCTTACTTATACTGGTCATATAAATGTTAATATTTCCCATAGTGCTAGAAACTCCGTACTTCAGAAGATTCTCCCCTGAGACACAAGTTAAAAACCCAGCCCACCTGGTCTGCAGCCCAGTCTGTGGCATCCAACAGCAGGGCACTCTGAACTCCAGATATTATATGCCTTCCAGAGAGCAAGTTAATCCACACCGAGCAGGTTACAAATTCCCACAACCCACCTCTACAGGCTATACTGAGCAGCAGCATTGGTTTATCCTCTCAGTAATACCTATCCAGCAGCATGAAAGTGATTCAATATTTTCAAAATTAGTACTTTCTACACTATGTTGATCAGGTAACTTCCACTCCTGCACGTAAGAACAGTTACAATCGAGCCTGCGCATCAGCTTACTCTCCTACCACCTCCAACCCTTCTTTGCATCTCCTCTTTCTGGTAATACACAATACTAGCCCCAAAAGACAGTGTATTTTTTTTTCATAGTCCATCTTTTGAACATGCTTAAAATGCCCCTATTCTACACATATTGAGTATTTTCCTATAAGGCAAGCCTGAACGTTATCTTTGGTTATAAAGCCTTCTTTAAATATCCAATATTCATATACTCACCCTTCTCCCTGTGTCAATTCAAAATGACTACTTTAAAGCAGTTATTATGTATTTTACTGTCTTTGAGGCAGTTTCACCATACAGTCCAAGCTATCCTCAAGCCAGAGATCCTTCTGCCTTTGCTTACTAAGTGCTAGGAGTACAGGTGTGAGCCACCACACCTGCTTTAATAATTTATTTATATTACTCTTTCCCATTAGATTGTAAATCTTTCAGAATGGAAACTATATTAATTCCAGTTTCTTAAATTAGCTCATTGGTTAGTTTATAGCAGGTATCCAAAATACATTTGCTTAAAAATATATATAAATAAATATCTAACTCCAAAACACTGTCTTTTGCTTTCAACACTATATATAATCTGAAAATATTTTAGAAGCTACTTAAGCTACTTAACCATGTACAAGGCAAATGTCTTTTGTCTTTAAAAGTTGAGAATATGGTACTTGGCATCATGGAAACCTCTCCACAGCCATCCACCTGCTTCATTTCACAGACACTAACTGTTGCTTTGCTCACAATTGAGCTATTTTACATATGCCTATAAAGGATTTTAACTTTTTATCTGCATATTTTCTAACATATAAAGTAACCATTATCTTCAACAGCAGCAGCAGCACCTGGTATTAAGATATACCTAAAAAATAAATAAAAAATAAAACCATGAGTCAAAGAATACTACTGCCTTTGAAGTAAAATTTGAAGATAAATAATCACAATCCTATGGAACTAGAAAATATCATCATGAATGAGGTAACCCAATCACAAAAGAACACACATAGTATGCACTCACTGGTAAGTGGATATTAGCCCAGAAGCCTGGAATACAAGATACAGTTCACAGACCAAATGAAGCTCAAGAAGAAGGAAGAATAAAGCATGGATACTCTGGTCCTTCTTGGAAGGGGAAACAAAATACCCGCAGGAGGAGATACAGAGACAAAATGTGGAACAGAGACTAAGGGAAAGACCATCCAGAGACTGCCCCTCCTAGGGATCCATTTCATATACAGTTACAAAACCCAGGCACTATTGTGAACGCCAACAAGTACTTGCTGACAGGAGCTTGATACAGCTGTCTCCTGAGAGGCTCTGCCATTGCCTGACAAATACAGAGGAGGACACTCTCAGTCAGCCATTGAACTGAGCACAGGGTTCCCAATGGAGGAGCTAGAGAAAGAACCCAAGGAGCTGAAGGGGTTTGCAGCCCCATAGAAGGAGCAATTTGAACCACCCAGTACCCCCAGAGTTCCCAGGGACTAAACCACCAACCAAAGAGTACAGAGGGACCCATGGCTCCAGATGCATAGGCAGCAGAGGATGGCCTTGTTGGACATCAAAGGGAGGAGAGGCCCTTGGTCCTGAGAAGGCTAGATGCCCCAGTATAGGGGAATACCAGGACAGGGAAGCGGGAGTGGGTGGATTGGTGAGCAGGAGGAGGGGATTGGGTTAGGGGATTTTCGGGGGGAGGGGATCAGGAAAGGGGACAACATTTGAAAAGTAAATAAAGAATATATCTAATAAAAATGGAAGAAATAATCACAATCCTCATATGACAAAAAAGATTTCCATCAATCTTTTCCAAAAAGAATAAGGGCTTTCCTAAGGTTTTACAATCTGCTTGTATCGACTTCCTTATCAGTGGTAGCCAACAAGAAAAACCTAAGAGACCATCATGAAAAAATTCTTGGAAAAACATGTATCTGTTTCAAAAAACAGATAAAAAAGATTAAAGGTATACTCTTAGAACTCAGCATATTTATTATAAATAAATATCAGTTTAGATATCGTAAATATTTTATTAAAAACTGCTGTGGGGTGGAGGTGGCACACGCCTTCAATCCCAACATCTGGGAGGCAGAGGCAGACAGATCTCTGATTTGAAGGCCAGCCTGGTCTACAGAGTGAGCTCTAGGATAGCCACGGCTACCCAGAGAAACTCTGCCTCAAAACAAAGTTTATAATTTAACATTTACTATGTCCATAATAATCTGCATATTTTTGCTATAGCTGTAATATGAAAATGTGGTTTTTACCTAGTCTGTATTACTGAATAAAACTACAAGTCCATCATTTTTCCTATATATACCATGACATGAAAAAAGTTTAGGAGCCCTAACATAACCTAAAGAAGCATTAACTGTTAGTGGAAGAAAAAAATGAAGATTTTATTTGTATGCTAAGATCTGTATATTTTTTTCAGCCTTTGCATTCAGAGGACTGGGAGAAAATTAAAGCCTATTGTCCTAGTAATATTGTAATAAATATTGTCCATAATATGTGATAAATTTTTTATTGTTTCTTAGATATATTCTATATTTACATTTCAAATGATTTCCCCTTTCCTGGTTCCCCCCTCCCCAAAAGTCCCATAAGCCCTCTCCCCTCCCCCTGTTCCCCAATCAACCCCTCCTGCTTCCCTGTCTTGGTATTCCCCTACACTGCTGCATTGAGCCTTTCCAGGACCAGGGGTCTCTCCTTCCTTCTTCCTGGGCGTCATTTGATATGTGAATTGTGTCTTAGGTATTCTGAGCTTCTGAGCTAATATCCACTTATCAGTGACTGCATACCATGTGTGTTCTTTTGTGATTGGGTTACCTCACTAAGGATGATATTTTCCAGTTCCATCCATTTGTCTAAGAATTTCATGAATTCATTGTTTTTAAGCTGGGTTCTTTCCAGCTTCTGGCTATTATAAATAGGGGTGCTATGAACATAGTGGAGCATGTGTCCTTATTACATGCTGGGGAATCCTCTGGGTATATGTCCAGGAGTGGCATAATGGGGGTCTTTCGGTAGTATCATGCCCAGTTTTCTGAGGAACTGCCAGACTGCTTTCCAGAGTGGTTGTACCAGCTTTCAATCCCACCAGCAGTGGAGGAGTGTTCCTCTTTCTCCACAACCTCTCCAGCACCTGCTGTCTCCTGAGTTTTTGATCTTAGCCATTCTGACTGGTGTGAGGTGAAATCTCAGGGTTGTTTTGATTTGCATTTCCCTGATGACTAAGGATGTTGAACATTTCTTTAGGTGCTTCTCAGCCATTCGAGTTTCCTCAGGTGAAAATTCTTTGTTTAGCTCTGTACCCCATTTTTTAATAGGGTTATTTGGCTCTCTGGAGTCTAACTTCTTGAGTTCTTTGTATATATTGGATATTAGCCCTCTGTCGGATGTAGGGTTGGTAAAGATCTTTTCCCAATTTGTTGGTTGCTGTTTTGTCCTATGCATTTAGAATAGTACTAATTATGCACCCACCCCTAAGATACAACTATTTATTATCTGGATTCTTTCATAGTTCTGAAGTGGGAATTTCAATTAAATGATGCGTGCAGGTTACAGATACTTTAAGAAAAAGGATTATATGGTCATATACTGCATATGTAATCTGATATCAGTAAAGACCACAATGTTTGTCTTATATAATGTGCATGCAACAGCAAAACAAGAATTTCACTTCTTCCCTTTAAATATTATCTGAAATGACTAGAAATGATATCATCAATAGTCATTATAGCTATAATGATTAATACATTACAATAACTCATAGTTTATGGACACTTTGATCTGTACAGTGCCATTTATTCCTGTAATTTCCTTATTATAATTCCAAAATACAAAATCTCTGAAAAACAAAGCTAACTCTCTTTCAAGAAAAATCCCTGATTCACATGCAAATATTCATCCATTTCGCTAAAGAAAAGCTAATGTGTTTGATTGGAGGTTGTTGTCCTGTCTACTGACAGTCACATGTTTATGGTCTGTACACCTTTGCATTTCTAATGTCCAAATTATGTGAATCCTAGAGTATGTTGGCATCAGGATTTCAGTTTAGAGATCACAGCTTTTGTTTTTTACCATTTTGTAGATTTTAGAGACCTTATTTCATTTTTTTCAAGACAAAATGTTATGTAATGTTGGAGCTGAAGTCGAAGCATTAATTTTTATTTTTCTATCTTCTACCCAGGACTGGCCAAAAATGAAAACACCTCTTCAGTATCAAAAGATTCCTTTTGACAGGGCTGGGAAGATAGCTCAGCAGCTCAGTGAGTAAAGTGCTTACTATGCAAACATGAGGATATAAATCCAGATCTCCCAGAGTCCACATAAAGCCAGACATCGTAGCCCACAGCAAGGGTAATCCAGTGCTCCTACGTCAGGATCAAAGATGGGGGCAGGAGAATTTCTAGATGCTTGACTAGCTTGTAAACAGCTAGTCTGTCTTACAAAGTTTTCTAAAAAATAAGAACCTATTTCAAGGTGGAAAGAGCAGATGAATACTGGATGCTGTCCTCTGACCCACACATGAACACAAGGTGTACCCATGCACATACAGAAGTATGCACACACATATTACACACATACACAAAGATTAAAAGATTTCATATCTCATATATCTTGTGTAAGCTAAAGTTAATACAAATTGTTAAGCTAAGTTTAATTTGTATCTAAGCTTCAAAACACTTTTTCTGCTCCTTAAGTTTGTTCTGACCTCAATGTTTTATGCAAATAGCTATGATTACTGAAATTAAAGTTTACTAATTCAGAAGCTAAGCATACCATTTTTATGTCAATACCAATTTTTTGTTAAAATTATAAAAAAACTTCAAAACCAGACAAGTTTTTAAGGATAAATTATAAATAACTGCCCTAGATATTGCCAAACTTTACAGTATCAAGCCTATGAACTCAGGATTTATTTCTTGTTCTCTTTCCACATTCCTTCTACCCTAACCTAGGCATGATCATAAAACATACTTTGTACAAAATGTAAGCAGAACTTATGCATGTACTTCTGAGAGGAAACTTTAGAAGACAATTCTATTCAACACAGTTCTTTTGCTCTGTGCACATCATTACAGAGAGCGTGTGCATACATAATAGTCTATGCCAGGGATGATAATGGTGCAGAATAAACACACATACCCCGTAGCCCAGAGAAAGAATCATATAGAATGAGAAATAAATCAATGTTGTACATATGGGTATTTGAGGACAGCAGAGTCCATGACAGTCAGCCTATTAAAAAGTCACTGCCTCTCTGCTCCAAATCTGCCCTTCTTTGCACTGCTTTGTACTTCTTTCCCCGTGGTGCAATGCTAAACTTTGACAGTAGAGGGAGCAACGACATCAAAGGAGGAAATGTCTCCGTGCTTTGTTGCTTCTGTTTACATGGCTACCTGGAGCTAATGAATACCCAGAAGCATTCGACCTGCTCGTACGCTTGCTTCACCAGCACCCCACAGGCCATCTTTCCAGCCATTCCGGAGGCACTCCCACCGGCAAGTTCTTAATAAATCTGACTGACATTCCAATAAGCTTCCCAAAGCTTGAGCACCACAGGCAGCCTAGCCACCAAGTCCGACTGCCCCCACAAATGACTTCCTTTCAAACAAAAAAGAAAAAAGAAAAAAGAAAGAAAAGACTTTGTTTGCCCTAGCTTGGCAAGCACCAGACAGCAAAGTGGGCCACAGCCACACCTCCACAGTGGGCTGAATCTCAGCCTCGGATATAAAGGAAGGAGCTCTGTCCTTTGGTACTCTGCCTCAGGCTAATAATCTTCTATATTAATGGTTTGGGGTTTTTTTTGCTCAAAGTACTATCGTAGCTTCTATATTCTAACTGGACTCTGAAACATGGTCTATGCTAACATATAATACAATAAACGGTAATATGAATGTATATTAGTATTTAGGGGTTATTCTACTTTATTTCACAGCTACTTCTAATATCCATGATTGTCAAATGATCTGATCATACTTTAAATACAGCCATGAAGCTGAACTCACATAACTACTTTTTTTTTCATTTAAACACACTCTTTGCTAATAATTCAAAAGAACAAAAATAAAACAAAAACATACACTTTACTGTAAGAAAAGGAATAACTCCTCACAAACTATGCCAAACTGTGCAGTCACTTGTCTCCCAGCTTCTGGCTCCGTTTCGCTCGCAGCCGTGGGTCTTTAGGACAGGCATTTGGAGGGTGTGCCTTTGCTTCTCTGGCTCTAGCTCAATGGTTTTCTCTGCTTCCTGATCCCTACCATGCAAAGGACCAAAACCATGTGCCACTGCCACCACTGATCAAGACAAGAGGATTTGCCTCATCCATTGACTATGATGCTGAGAAATTATAAGAGAAAATAATTTTTCTTCCCTTAAGCTGTCAGTTGTTTAGTCACAGCTACAAGAAAAATAACACTTACACAAATCTTCACTTAAGTTGCAATATAAAATGTGCAAGATAGCCTTCATACAGTGAAAATACCATATCTGGTAATATTTCAATGACTCTACTGCTTTAGTCATATGTTAAATTTCCCCACACTCTATAAAAATATAATTATTGACTAAAATAGCTATTTAGGAAGAGTAATCTTTATACTCTTAACACCAAACAATTCCCACTGCTTACCTTCAATCCCTCCATCCCATCTCTACCTAAGCTAACGTTTCTGATGGAGAGACTGTCGCACTGTATAGCTCTGTCTCAATATGTAGTGTTGCCTTAAAACTCATAAAATATGTAGACGAAATTCTAACTCTGGAAGAAACTCCTAAGTAAATAAAAAGTGAAAATCATATTGGCATTAATTTGAAAATGACATACTATTATAAAGTTAAGAACAAAGTGCTCTATGGTACATCATTTCAATAATCTGTCTTAATTGGGATCTTATTGCTACAATGAAACACCATGACCAAAAAGCAAGTTTGGGAGGAAATAGTTTATTCACCTTGTTCTTCCACATTACAGATCATCAAAGAAGTCAGGAAAGTAGCTTAAGCAGGGCAGGAGCCTGGAGGCAGAAGCTAGTGCAGAGGCTGTGGAGGTGCTGCTCACTGGCTTATTCATGGCTTGCTCAGCCTGCTCTCTTATAGAAGCCAGGAGCACCAGCCCAGAATGGTGCCACCCACAACAAACAGGACCTTCTCCCATCAATCATCAGTTAAGAAAATGTCTTACAGGCTTGCCTACAACCTGATAGTATGGGTGCATTTTCTCAATTTAATCTGTGTCAAACTAGCATAAAACTATCCAGCATAATCTCATTCTAAAATCTGTCTCTGAATACAAAAACATTTTAAAACTAAAAATAAAACTGTGCTTTATCTTTAAAACTAAATAGGCAAAGGGGCTGGAGAGATGGCTTAATGGTTAAGAACATTTGCCGCTCTAGCTGAGGAGCCAGATTTAATTCCCAGAATCTACATGGCAACTCACAACCAACTGTAACTTCAGTTCTAGGGGAGCAATGCCCTTGTCTTTGTCAGGGTTTGTATTCCCACACAAAACATCATGACCAAGAAGCAAGTTGGGGAGGAAAGGATTTATTCAGCTTACACCTCCACATTGCTGTTCATCACCAAAAGAAGTCAGGACAGGAACTCACACAGGGCAGGAACTCGGAGGCAAGAACTACTGCAGAGGCCATGGAGTGATGCTGCTTACTGGCTTGCTTCCCCTGGCTTGCTCAGCTTGCTTTCTTATAGAACCCAGGACAACCAGCCCGAGGATGGCACCATTCACAATGGGCTGGGCCCTTCCCCCTTGATCACTAATTGAGAAAATGCCTTACGGCTGACTCTTATGGAGGCATTTCCTCAAGGGAGGCTCCTTTCTCTGTGATAACTCCAGCTTGTGTCAAGTTGACACACAAAACCAGCCAGTACAGTCCTCTTCTGGCTTTCATAGACACAAGGGCACAACTAGAGTACACATATACACACACAGGCAAAATACTCATAAAGTAAAAATAAATTTTATATACACATATAAACACACCCACATACCTATGTGTGGGTATCCAAATTTATTTCTACTGGTGCTCAATAGAGAAATAAGGAGAATGACTCCCACCCAATAAAAGCTGCTCTGTCCCAATCCTAGGAATATATGAACATGTTCCCTTTTGTGCCAAAGGAAATTTAAAGTTGTAGTTAAAAGAGGAAGACACTATTCTGGACTATCTGATATAGGCAAGCACAATTAATCACAATACTCCTTGGACAAGAAAAGACAGAAAGAGATGAGACAATAAGAGAAGTGTCAGAGTCATAACATCTGGAGAAGGATTCAGCCCCACTGTCGGTTCTGAAGCAGAGGGCTACATGCAAGAGACCTCTAAAAAGTAAAGATATTCTCTAGACAACTGCTAATGAGAAAACGGATATATTGGTTCTATTAACAAAAACAAATAAAAGCACATACATGTGCACGTACACACACACACACACACACACACACACACACACACACACCACCTGCCACTTTGGGCAACTGAAATGAGCAAGCAAATAGAGCTTCCAGGGGAAACACACTGCGCCTTTACCTTGACTGTAACCCAACAAGACTATGTGAGGTATCTGACCTGTAGAACTGTACAATTATAAGTCTAGGTTCTCTCAAACCACTGGAGTAAGTAACATTGTACTAAGTAACATTGTACTAAGTAACATTGGAAGATCTAGGACTTTACTAACAAATGTAACACTATCCTTATAATAGTTGTCGAACGTATTTGCTGATAACATTCTGAATAGTTGTCAATGTTATGTTTTCTTCATAACTAACTTATTTTTAAAAAACCAGAGTGTGTATGATATCTTAGACAAAAATTTAAGAGCTTTGCAAGTATAAACAGCTCCTGAGGTGCATACTGTCATTCCCACTTTACAAATATACACACTGAGGTAAACCAAGTAACAATGGGAGTAAGACCCTGGCTGTCTGATTCCAGAGTCCAAGCACTCCTCTTCTTCCTGTTTTTATAAGAAGAAATGGCAATGTGAGGGAAGAAAAATATATTTCAATTTTAAAAAGCTATATATGGGAGATGGTGAGTTGGCTAAGCAATTAAGAGCAAGCACTTGCTCCATAATCATGAGGGCTTGGATTCTGATCTTAGCACTCGTTTAGCAAGCTAGGCATCTCAGCAAATGCATAAAACCCCAACTCTGGGGTGGGCAGAGACAGAAGAGTCTCTGGGGCTTGCTGGCTTCCAAGTCTTGCCAAAATGTGAATTTCAGGTTCAAGGAAAGACCCTGACTCCAAATCATAGGCAGAGAGTGATGGAAGAGACACCCAATGCCATCTTTGGGTCTCCAGGTGCATGTACAGATGCAGACATCTGCACATGCTCATGCACATACCCTCACAGAGTCATAGACAGATACACACATTAGCAAATAAGCACCTATTTGTTAAAGTATCTAGATACAAACTTGTGTTGTATGCTTTTAAAGTCCATCTGTGACCTGAAACCTAATATATAATAAATACTGAATGAATATAAGTCCATAATTTACCTCCTACAAGCCCACCAATATAATCAAACTCAAACAAAACTTAATGGAGACAAATACAAAATTACAAAGGAATAGCAGAGGCTGCAGAAATGGCTCAGCTGTTAAAAGGATTGGCTGCTCTTCCAGAAGACCCAGGTTCAGTTCCCAGCACCCCCTTAGTGGCTCACAATTGTCCCTGACTATAGTCTCAGGGGATCAGATACACTCTTCTGGCCTCCTGAGAAACCAAGCACTCATATCATACACAGGCTTACATACAGGAAAAACACAAATATACTTAATGTAATTGTTAAGTGAAATAGAGATACTGAAGTATTTTAAACATTTAAAAATATTATCTGTGTCTTAGAGAGCTGAAGCATTACAGAGGTTGGGTCAGAGGAGGTAAACTTGAAAAATAAAACTAGACATGAATATTAATCTAGAAAAAAATAAGCAAATCACATTAACGGTACGAGACAATGACAATAAAGATGATGAAAAGACAGATTTGAAAGATACTTGAGGGGAGGGGGGAACCAGGAAAGGGGAAATCATTTGGAATGTAAATAAAGAATATAGAAAATAAAAATAATAATAAAAAAAAGAGAAAAAAGATACTTGAGAAATATAACTAAAAAGTATTTAGTAATCAGTTATATTTATAGCTGACAAAAGGGAAGAAAGACAAGAGGATTCTTCCAGCACCACCAAGTCTTAGTTTAAAATGTTTTTGGGGTTTTTTTTTGGGGGGGGAGGGGGCTCGAGACAGGGTTTCTCTGTGTAGTACTGGCTGTCCTGGAACTCACTCTGTAGACCAGGCTGGCCTCAAACTCAGAAATCCTCCTGCCTCTGCCTCCCTAGTGCTGGGATTAAAGGAGTGTGCCACCACTGCCTGGCTAGTTTAAAATGTTTGAGCTAAGTGTCTGGTACTTCCCTGACCATAAAAAGATTAAAATTTGGTCCACAAATTAAAATCAGCTGAGCGATCTAAGAAAAACAAAGAATAGTAACTACTATCAGATATCAGAAACATAAATACATACAAAGTGCTATGTAACTTGAAAGAAAGACTCCACATCTTTATCAAAAAGTTCTCATTATAGCAACAGAGCTGCACACACAGCAAGCAGGTCAGCAGTTAAAGAGTAAGGCTCTTTAGTTAATTCATAATAGAATTAAGAATATAATAATTAGGCAGTGGTGGCACAAGCCTTTAATCCCAGCACTCAGAAGACAGAGGCAGATGGGTCTCTGTGAGTTTAAGGGCAGCCTGATCTACAGCGTGAGTTCCAGGACAACCAAGCTACACAGAGAAACGCTGTCCTGGGTGGAGGGAGTAGGTTGGGAGGTACGGGATTATAGATCCTTCATATCTAATATTGTAATCAAATACTTACATTCATTACTTTGTTAGTAAATAATGGGATACCATGGAACTAAGAGTTGTATATCGAGGTATTTTACAGAGATGAGGGCAGGGATTAAGGAAACCAACAAGGGGTGGAGGTAAGCCTGTACTAATGGTACTGGAAAGCAATCTCCAGAACAATGAGTGGGGTGATATGAACAGACCACCTGTGAACTGAAGACAAAGGCAAAGCTTCCCTGAAAACATGTGGTACTGGAAAAGACTATCAACAAATCATTCTTTTCTGTCATTCTAACCTGGCAGTATTTCACATTAACAGTAGAAGGTGAAGCATTTGATGACTGAAGTACATGGGAGGAACCTTCACCAAGGTCGATCGGTGCCATGTGAGATTATAACAGAATGCCTCATACATACAGCCAGAAAGTAACACTGGGACCAAACAATGAATATATCATGCCTTGATTTTGTATCTTCTACAGTGCAGAAATCTGCGGAAAAAAAAATAAACTGAAATGTAATTATTTTTCATATATTTCTGTTGGTCATAAACCACCTAAATTATTATGATTATACCAAGCCAAACAAAGGCAGAGTATAGCTCTGTTGTTACCAGGGAAGTGGAACAGGCCCTTCCTCATAAATTCTGTTCAGTAGTTCTGTGGCTGAGTTAAGACGCAGCTTATACCAGACACTCAATGAAAAGTTATCAGCCTACAGGAAAAAACAAACTTGGTATCATGAGACCATCTATGAAGTTCATTTGTTAAAAGTTCCGGACTAGCATACAAAAAGTTCTGAGTTTGATCCCCAACACTGTATACATCAGGTGCAAGAACTCAGGAAGTAGAGGCAGGAAAATCAGAAGTTCAAGGTTACCCTCAGGTACACAGCAACTTTGAGGCCAGCCAGGATACACGAGACCCTTCAACAAACAAACAAATAAATAAATAAGCAAACAAATATATGCAATTGAATGTTGTGTGTTTGTAACACGGAAGTGCTTCTGCAGAACTACTGCACAGTTATGAAATGCAAAGCTTTTCAAAGTTAAAAACAAAAAGGTAGTTGGGGTAAGGTGGTACACCCCTTTAATCCCAGCACTTGGGAGATTGCAGAGGCTGCTGGATCTCTTATGAGTTCAAAGCCAGACTGGTCTTCAAAATTAATTCCAGGCCAGCCAGGTTACACAGTGAAACCTTGCCTCAAAAAACAAAAACAAAGACAAAACAAACAAAATTTTTTAAGAAAATTTATATTAGACAAATATAGAAAAATTAAAACAGACATGGCAACAAAACAAAGATGATATTACTCAAAACAGTAGTTACAACCCCCAAATTGTAACAACGTAACACCCAAAGCTTATTTCTTACTCATTGAAAGCTAATGGGAAGTTTTAATGACACCAAAACTCAGTGTCAATGAACCTATCCAGAGGCAAGGGAACTCACAAAAGAAGGCCAGAGCTAGGAGCCAAGCTGTACAGAAGTAACTTTCTGAAAGAAAATACAGACCTTTGATGAACATGAACACCTCACCAACTCCATTTCAAACCTCAGTTTTGACAGAAAAGGCATTAATGAATTCTTTCAGGTTAAAGACAGCTTTTGGGTAACAGAAATTGAATTTGATAAAACAGGGAGGCTTTTCCTCTATGTTCCTGGGAAACAAACTATTAGCAAAATTATAGACTTCTTATATGCCCACAAAACAAGATGGATGAGAGCATCATCTCGACCTGTCAAATACCACTCTGAGTATTCTGCCATCTAAATGGATTGTTCTTCCCAGTCTTACAAGCCCAGAAGCCTTACAGAATGCATGAAACTGCCAAGCTAGTTCCCTTCCAGGTAGTTGTAAACTTAGTTGGAAGGGAAAAAATGATAAAGGCTTCCCATGCCTAAAGGGAGTATGTATCCAACTTTGTTCAAGAACCTACCATATTGTGTTACATAGAAATATTAAAATTTTATGATGTATAAATCATGTAAAAGTTATTAACTCTAAGTACCTTTTAAATGCTTTTAGGTAGAACTATGCTGCATAGAAACTGTAAATAATTCCTTTGATATTTATATTACATATAAAAAATTATATGTAGGTCAATTACAAAATATAAACTATATAAAAGTGATAACTTTTAGTCAATTTGTCTATTTATTATACTACATAACTTCAATATTTTAGGTAACGGTACTACAGATAAAGTAAGGGAACTATCGTATCACACCCGGAACTAAACTGTCTCACTTTTTAAAAAATAATTTTTTAAAAATGTATGTGTACAAGTGTCTGTTTGCAGTCATTTAAGCATAAGCACCCAGAACTGGTACAGACCAGAAGAAGATGTCATGTCCCCTGTAACTAAAGCAAAAGGCAGACAGTGTGAGCTACTGTGTAGGTGCTGAGAATGAAACCTGAGTCCTCTGCAGGAAGAACAAGTGCTCTTCTAACAGTTGAGCCATCTTTCCAGCATGGTTTCCACAACTTTTGATCCTATCTCTGAAATGTACAACCATAAAATCTGATAAGCTTCTTCTTCCTTTCATAAAATACATTCTGTAATTCTCAGAAATTCAGTAATCTAGTAAGAAGAGAAACAATCTTCATTAACTTCAACATTTCACTTCCATAGATAATTTCCTCTGTTTTTTCCTAAAATTCATTCATATTTTCAAAATTCTGCCACAAGTGATGTACAAATACAGGAATTTATTCTAATTAAAACTAACATATAAAACAAAGACTGTGTGTGTCATAGTTTAAAATGCCAAAGAATTGAGACAAAGACAGAGTGTGAGAAATTCTTGAAACTATAAGAAATTGTTGATATAAAAGAAAAACCAGAAGTTTTAAAAGATCACACAGCAGCCACACAACCTTTATCTCAGTACCAGGGAAGCAGAAGCAGATGAATCTCTGAGTTCAAGTCCAGCCTGGTCTACAGAGTAAGTTCCAGGTCAGCCAGGGCTAAACAGAGAAACCCTGTCCCAAAGAAAAAGAAAAGGAAAGGGAGGGGAGGGGGGAGGGGAGGGGAGGGGAGAGGAGAGGAGGAAAGGAAAAGAAAAACAGAAAGGGGAAAAAAAGAAAGATTACATAGCACAAGTATCTCCAGCAGAGAAGTTTTACAAGCCAATATACCACAGGGTTCTTTCAGATTACAAATGGATTCACAGAACCCTGCCTGACCTCTCTCTCCACTCCCCCCCCCCTTACCTCTTTTCTTCTTTCTCACTTTGGATCATTTCTACTACATCTCTATTTTCCATTCCATAAGACAAGTCACAGAGTTACTTCTCTAACTCATGTTCATTTGATAAACCTTAGAAAAACTAAAACAATAAAAGATGCTACTCCACCACTGCTCCCTCAGGAGAACACTAGTTCTCAGACTGGTTAAGTCTGGAGAGCTAGCTGTCAGTGAGATAGGCAGCTCTATACAGCATCAGTTAAGGAAGTAAGGTGCCTTAAGAGGCTTACCTGACTCTAAACACAGTTACCAAATCCTAGTTAGGTTTCTAACTTTTTCAAAACTTTGCCTTGACTCTCTCCTATGTAATTTTTTGTTTTCATTATTTATCACCTGAATTAGAGTCTGCTAACTAGTGCCCTAATTCTACAATTAAGAGTGTTTTCCAACAAAAGTCTACTATATTGCGCCACTGGTTAAAATCCATTCCTACTACCATTTATGACGGCACTCAAATCCAAAGAATACCATACAAGGTCTTTTAAGATCTGGCCCTTGGCATCTCTCCAATGCCCTCAAATAACTCATCACCATTCAAAGCGCATGCTCTACTGAGCCACTTCTTAACCGTGCCCTATATGCCACCCATCTTTTACAACTCAAGAAGTCTTTGGGTTAGGGAGACTTGAGAGACAGAGGTTTTGCTTAGAATATCTCCATTTGTTGGTGTAACATCTACTCATCCTTTGGGACACCAGAGAATTCATCTGCCTAGGACTGGTTCAGCTTCTTCTTCTGCATATATTCATGAGACACAGTGCACAGCAGTATCCAAACACTTACTATGCAATAGTTAAATTGTAGTTCATCATTTTTCTCACAGTGAATTCCCTAAGGGTTAGCTGGTAGTGACTAAAAGTATCTAGACGCTTAGAAATCTCATTAGTCACCAGAGAGTCTAAGAGCAACTAGAGTATAGGAGTGAAATTTCCTTCAAGGTATTTTAAGAGGAAAGAACAGGTACGTTGAACTGACACCACAGAAACAACAAACAACACCTTACTTCCTTAACTGACTGCTACATAACCTGCCTATCTCACTGACAGCTAGCTCTCCAGACTTAACCAGTTTGAGGACTAATGTTCTCCTGAGGGAGCAGTTGGTGGAGTAGCTTCTTTTTTTTTTTTTTGGTTTTTCGAGGCAGGGTTTCTCTGTGTAGCCCTGGCTGTCCTGGAACTCACTCTGTAGACCAGGCTGGCCTCGAACTCAGAAATCCACCTGCCTCTGCCTCCCAAGTGCTGGGATTAAAGGCGTGCGCCACCACCGCCCGGCTGGAGTAGCTTCTTTTAATGTTTTAGTTTTTCTAAGGTTTATCAAAGGAACATGAGTTAGAGAAGTAACTCTGTAACTCGTAATGTCTTGTGGAGTGGAAAACAGAGATGTAGTAGAAATGATCCAAAGTGAGAAAGAAAAGAGGTAAGGGGGGAAAGTGGAGAGAGAGGTCAGGCAGGGATCTGTGAATCCATTTGTAAAAGCATAAAAGGCATGAACTATTTCTACTCAATGCATTTTGTGTGAGTCAAGTATGGTGGTAAACACCTGTTATGCCAGCACTCCCAGAACCCCTGAGGATGAAGCAAAAAGATCATGAGTTAAAGTCAGCTTCGGTTACATATTGAGACTGGCCTTGAACTCATGACCTTTTTTTTTATTGGATATTTTATTTACATTTCAAATGTTATCCCCTTTCCTGAGCACCCCTCTGCAGAAACCCCCCCCCATATCATCCCTCCTCCCCCTGCTTCTATGAGGGTGTTCCCCTACCCATTCACCCACTCCCACCTCCTGACCCTCGAATTCTCCTACACTGAGGCATCGTGTCTTCACAGGACCAATGTCTTCACAGGACCAATGGCCTCTCCTCCCACTGATGCCAAACAAAGCCATCCTCTGCTACATATGCAGCTGGAGCAATGGGTCCCTCCATGGGTGCTCTAGTTGGTGGTTTAGTGCCTAGAAGCTCTGGGGGGTTGGTCTGGTTGGTTGATATTGTTGTTCTTCCTATGGGATTGCAAACCCCTTCAGCTCCTTCAGTCCTTTATCTCCTCCATTGGGGACTCCATGTTCAGTCCACTGGTTGGCTGCGAGCATCCACCTCTGTTAGACTCCAGAGAATCAAATAACCCTATTAAAAATGAGGTGCAGAGCTAAACAAAGAATTCACAACTGAGGAATATCAAATGGCTGAGAAGTCTCTAAAGAAATGCTCAACATCCATAGTCATCAGGGAAATGCAAATCAAAACAACCCTGAGATTCCATCTCACACCAGTCAGAATGGCTAAGATCAAAAACACAGGAGACAGCAGTTGTTGGCGATGATGTGGAGAAAGAGGAACACTCCTCCACTGCTGGTGGAATTGCAAGCTGGTACAACCACTCTGGAACTCAGTCTGGCAGTTCCTCAGAAAATTGGACATAGTATTATCTGAGGACCCAGCTATACCATTCCTGGGCTTATATCCAAAAGATGCTCCAATGTATAACAAGGATACATGCTCATGATCTTTTTGCTTCAAGCGCAAATAGAAACTTTTAGCAAATAGAACCCTTGTACAAAGAAAATCTGATGACCTAAACTTATTCTCCAAAACTCATAAGGTGGCAGAAAATAACTCTCAAAAATAGTTCTCTGACCTCTATATATGGACTGTGACACATGTGTAGCAGTAGTCATACATTCATGCACAGAAAATAAATTAATTTTTTAATATTTTTAAAGGCCTGGGAATACAATGTTATCTCATTCATTGAGTATTTGCCTAGTACACAGCATGCCTATCACCTATTATTCAGCTCTGCTACACACACACTTATTAATGATCAAAAAGTAAATTTGAAATCAAAATATTCCTTAATTCCCAAATTGATTACATTTTAAAATAATATATAATTCCAATCTTCTGTTTTCCAGTGAAAATAGCCAAGCTTAGGTTTAAAACAATTGCAATTGTGCAAATAAATAAGTATACAAGCTGCATTATATATGTCAACTTCCAAGTAAATTGGGCATAAATTTTTAAATTACATTTATTTCAGAAATAAGTTTACTACTACAAAGAAATTTTTTCTTTTAATTATTCTCTAAATGAAAATGTTTCCTCTATGAAAGTTTATAGTCTAGCAAAGTAGACAGACAGTAGAGAAATACAAAAAATACTATAATAAGAATTTAAAAGGAAACCTGGTTAAAAACCATGGTCAGAGAAGGGCTCTCTAAACATGTTTGAAGGTAAGATTAAAAAGATAAGAAAGATGCAGTTATACAAAGACTGAAAGTCCTCATGTTCTTTCTCTTCAATCCTATGCTCTTACCACAATCCTGTTTATTTAATAGTTCCTCCAAACAGTTTAAACTTTCTACTAGGCAAAAAACAAATCTCTCAATTTTTAGAAACTAGGAAAGATTCACCTAGAAATGTTATTAAAACATTTTAAGCCTTAAGGAGTGTGGTCTAAAATCAGCTAACAAAAATGATTACTTATTGCATACCTACATACTCTGGGAAACTCAGTCTATAATTATCAACCCTGGTTCTTCTAGTATGGATGAGAAAAGTTAGAGAGTTTAATCATTTAAGCACAAGTTAAGTTAATTAAGGCACTTCTTAATCAGTCAGTGTCAAGTAACAACTAAGTTGGTCCATCACATAAGCCTCCAGTATCTCTTTGCTCACACAGTGTAACTGTTCCCTTGTTGAAATGTACTGCCAAATGGAAAATATTATTAATTGTTCTTCTATTTTAATATACAGAAGAATCATATATTAAAATTTCACTAGATACTGTCTTATAAAGTGCCAAGCAATTGTTAAAATATATTTGAATCCTTAAAAACTGAAGGTTTTTAAGGCAAGGGCAATGGATATTTACATGATGAAACGGTCATTTAAACATCTTTGTGATTCATTTATCTGGTGTGCTATGGGAGAGAGAGACACACACATAAGCAAATAGGCAGGCAGGCAGACATAAATATTAGAAAAATTTCCAACAGTAAAGAAAATATAATGATCCTAAACAAATGGAAAATGTTCTCCCTATCACTGATAATAAGAAAACTTCAATTTAAACCTACAATGGCATATTTATTACTGATATTCGGATCAAGTTTACCACACACTGATTTGGCAAGGAAGTAAGAAAGTCTCCTCAGTATACATACTTCCTCTACAAAAATATATTTGGTAGTATTATTGAAGTTTATTGACTCTTTAAAAGAACATTTCTAAAAATTTAGCCCAGAGATACAGTATCCACATTAAAAACCGTGTATGAAAGTATTGTCTCCAGTGGAAAACAAAAACAACCAAAGTACCTAAAAGTATGCCATTAGTTAAAGAAATTTCAAAACATTCAGCAAATGGGACAGATACTGGCATTTAACCCAATGTAGAATTCATTTCCCCAAATTCAGGACATACTTGTACTTTTATGATTGCACACAAACATGCATACATGCATGTGCACTAGTATATAAATACACCTAGTTACATGAGTATATATATTTGTGCCTCAGTTATATTGTGCATTGAATAAATATTCTAGTAACAATAATTCCACATAGGTAAATTGGTAAGTAAGATATTTTGTAGCAAAAGTATATATTATCTATTAAATAAAAAATTGTAAATTAACTTTAGAAACCACTTATAAAATTGCATTATTAAAAAATTTAAGCTGGGTGTGATGGCGCACACATCTGTGATTCCAGCACTTGGGAGGCAGAGTCAGTCAGATCTGTGTGAGTCTCAGGCCAGCCTAGTCTACACAATGAGTTCCAGGACAGCCAGAGCTATGTAGAAAGAAATAAAATAAAATTTTAGCCAGAAACGGTAGCACATACCTTTAATACTAGCAATTGGGTGGCAGGGACAGGTGGATCTCTGAGTTTTAGGCCAGTCTGGTCTATATAGCAAATTCCAAGCAAGCCAGGGCTACAAAGCAATACCCTGTCTCAAACACAAGTAAATGAATTAAACTAAGTACAATAAAACACTTATAACTACTCATATGTGTATACAATATGCACTTGTTAACTTAATCTGTCATATGTGTGCTTTATTTTTTTCTATTTGAAGAGCACATCCTATCAACATTAATAGAAAACCCAAGCCGAGAACAAAGACAATATACATCTCCTGAAAAACATAAATAGTTAGATGTGGTAGCGCAATGACTGGTAATCCTAGCACTTGGGATTGGAAAGACAGAGGCAGAGGATCTTTTAAGGTCGACCTGGGCTACACAGAAAGACACTATCAAGTGAAAGAAAGGAAGGAAGGAAAAGAGGGAGAAAGATTTTAAAAAAAAAAACAAGTAGGGAGAAAGGGAAGGAAGAAGTGTTCAAAACATTCTCTATAAAATTATGTTGCATACATAATAAAAACCACAATACACATTTCCTGAATACCTTTCTACTTGATTTTTAGTCAGACCAAAATAAAAACAAAAGACAATGGAAATACAACATTCCCTAAATAGTTTTTCTTTCAAAACAACGATTCCTCTTTTTTCCACAGCGTGAGTGAACTACCTCATTTGCACAGTAATTCCTAGGTACCTGTTATGTGTTAAGGATGCCTTGGAACAAGAGAACCAGTGATTCCTCAAGGTTCAGGTCTGAAACTGCTGCAGGAATTCATGGAAGAGATCTTTTCTTTTCTTTTCTCTTAGTAATTAACAAGACGGCTAGTGGGATATAAAATGCTTTGAAAGATACCTCATTCACACGTAAGATAGTATTGTTTGACAGAAGACTTCCTCAATACATATGCATAGCTGGGCCTTAAAGAAATCTAATTACTCAGTCTCTTAAAAGAGACTTCAGTGTGGTGGCCTCAACTTTTTCTGATGCTCGCTCACCTTTCTTATTGAAAACATCCCAGACATGAACTTTTAATGTGTGCATGTATTCATAAATTATATGCATGTCAGTATTAGCTAACCATAATACTAAGTATTAATGGGACTTAAGTCTTTTTTTTCAAACAAAGACAGGACTATAAGCTTAATATGTTTTTCTTGTATTCCAGAATATTATTTTATGATGCCCTTGGGTATACACATCTTACTTTGAATAATATTTAGTATGAATACTGAAACTTACAGATCACACAAAATATTTTTATCCAGTCTTCAATTTCTTCACACGTCAAAGTTATTTTTATTATGATAAAGAGTAGCAAATACAAATTTGAATTTCAGTTTACTTCTCTGTGCCTATGACCTTCTCTCGGGAAAGATGCTAGCATTCAGTAAAATGATAGACAGTTTAGTCAGGAGTTGATATGATGGGCCTAAATTTTCGAGAGAAAAAGTAGTCACAACTTAGTTGAACTAAGAGTATGCTCAAAAAAGCTTTTTTAAAAACTATCTTTATTTCATAGTTTAAGGTGATTAAAATTTCTTAACTTTTTGTTCCTATACTATGACCATGAATAAGCCGAATTCCCTAGTAAATATTTAAACCTAAAAATTAGTATTGAAGCAATTCTTAATTTCAGTTAATATGTCAGGAATACATTTGCTCTCTTTTTCCTTTATTATTTTGTGAGAAATTGTATCTTTTAAAGATCTATGTCTATCTGATATAAGTTTGTTACCATAGGTTATGTAAAATCTATTTCACTAAAATGTGAAAAAATGTACATCTAGACAAGGTGTGTTTTCATTTGTGAAGAAAATACTGAATTTAACAACCTGTTTTCAAAATAAGTGGTGAAGGTCAGTATGTTATTTCTTTTCAAGGAGGAAGTCAACGCTTCTAGTTGTGTGTTTCTATAGAGATTGTTCGGTGACATGCTATACCTGCCCCCACTTTAGGCACATACAGGTTAATTTTTATACTGAGTAACTCATTTCAAGTAAACGTGAAAAAAACGACTTAAAGGGTTACAGATCTAGACAATGACTTTCCAGAACTAGCTGAGATATCAAAAATCATAAAACATTTAAAAAGCAAACCTGTAGAAACAATCTCAGCTACAGTGAGTGCTACACTGACAAGGAATCCCAAAGTGAAGGAAAACTCATTCTGGACAGTTCCCTGGTGCTGAAGTTACACCGCCTCTAAACCGATGCCTGGGTGCTACTTTCACGCCTCCCACCCTCGCCAAAATCCCGCCGGCTGGACTGTGAGCAAACATAGTAGAACTTCACAAAGCAGGGAGCAACTCAAACTGCCACGATGGTAGGAACTGGAGTCTCTTCGGGATCCTACAGATTTACGAGTTGCAAACAGGAAGAACGGCAGAGTGCAGGGTGTTAGCACCCGCCGAGGGGGAGGGGCTGGAAGATGGCGGCAGCCGCACACCCACCCGAGACGAGACCGCGCTTAGGTCCCCTCGCCCGCCCCGCAGCCTTCCTGCCCGCCGCGACCGTGGGCAGCGCAGCTCCTCCAGGGGCTGGGGGCAGAGCCAGCCCTCGCAGGCGCGCGACGAGCGACCCCGGTGGCACCCGCACCCCGGGCCTGGGCGCCTTCACCCAGGTCCGGCCCGGGAGCACCTGTGCACGGCCATATTGGATTCCTTGCCCCTGTCGCTGCCTCCGCGCGGGGGCGGCGGGAAAGGAACTGGGACGCGAGGAGTCAGGGTTCAACCTCATCCCGGGAGCCGAAGTGGCCCGCGGGGAAAGCCGGAGGGCGCCGGGGAAACTGCCGCCACCCCGAGCTCGCCGCCGTCACCTCAGCCGGCCTCGGCGCCTTCCCTCCGCGACACACACCCCCGCGGCTGACAACTAGAAAGCGACCCCGGCGGCCGCGGGCCGCAGCCCTCGTGGCCCCGGCGCCACCGGCGGGGAGGAAAGGCGGCGATCCCGGGCGCGCAGGCGGTCGCGGGGAAGCGGCCGAGGGGGGCGGAGGGCAGGGAGGGAGGCGGGAAGATGGAGCCCGGTCCTTACTTGAGCACGGACTGCTCCTTCTCCTCTTCTTTCTTCTGACGATCCATGACAGCCAGGATGATTTTCCTCTCCTCTTCCGTGAGGTGGCTGAGGTCCGGCATCTCGGGCTGCGGAGGAGGCTGAGAGGCCGCCGGGGTGGGAGCCGGGCGGCCCCGGGGCCCGAGCGGAGCCGACATGTTTGGTGGAGCCGAACCACCCTAGGGAAGCGGGGAGCCAACTCCACTGGCAGCGGCGGCTCTGGCGCGGGCGGCTGGGGCAGCCTCCGGGACTGGGACAAACACATACAAATCAATGGCCTTCAATCCGAGGCGACAGCCCCCCTCCCCCAGGAAAGAAGGCAGGGGGAGGGGAGGGCGGAGGGGGAGGGCCGAGGAGTGCGCTCGGGGAAATGTTTCTTCTTCCCGGGGGCGAAGGGCTGGCAAGTGAGCGGTTCGCGGGAGCGAGGAGCTGGAGGCCCCGACGCGGAGTGCGCGGAGCGGCGGGGGAGGGCGGTGGAGTAAGGCGGCGGGGACGGCTGAGGGTGGGGTGACTGGAGGGAGGCGGCGCGCGGGCCGGGACGCGAGTGTCCGGCCGGCCGCTGCGCGGAGGAGCGGGAAACGCAGCCCGCGAGCCCGACCCCCTGGGGAGTCCCGAGAACTCGCCCCGAGCGCCCGGAGGCGGCGAGAGCGGCTGTCCCGCCGGTCAGTCGGCCGGCGCGTCACCAGGCCCCGGGACGCCGCGAGGGAGGACCCCTCCGGGAACCACGAGGCGCGGGCTGCGGCAGGGGACCCCCGCCCCCACCCCGGCCCGAGACGCCCGGTCTTCCGGCCCGCGGCCCGCGGCTGCCAACGCCCGGACCCAAGTGAGCTCGCGCGCGCCGCGGGGCCGGCCGCCCGCCGCGCCTCATCACGCGCCCGCCCGGGGTCCGCGGAGTCGGCGCGTCGGACCCGCTCACTGCGCCGCCGCCGCTCGCTGCAGCCGCCCGCGCCACCTCCGCCTCGCGAGCTCTTCCCGCGGGGCCAGCGTCGCCGGCCGACCGCCCAGGCCGGGACTCGGCCGACGCTCGCCCCGGACCCAGCTAGTGGCTGGGGCGGGGCGGG
Organism: Tokudaia tokunoshimensis; assembly: GCA_036184795.1. Taxonomy (NCBI): domain Eukaryota; kingdom Metazoa; phylum Chordata; class Mammalia; order Rodentia; family Muridae; genus Tokudaia; species Tokudaia tokunoshimensis. The sequence continues at coordinate 38,189,714 of BTHU01000018.1, read as the reverse complement.
GAGCTGCGAGGAGTGGGGCGGCGAGGGAGCGGGCGGCGGGGCTGTGGGCGGTGGGGGCGGGAGGTGCTCAGGTGGCTGGCTCCGAGGGAAGACTCCCGGCCGCAGCCGGAGGGACCGGGCGCCCCCGAGCTAGCTGTCCCGGGCGGGGTCTTGGACGGACAAGGGAAGAAGAGCCTGAGGGAGTGGAGAGCGCGCGCTGGCAGAGTCTCGGGCTGGGACCTGGGCGGGAGTGCGGAAGTTCTGGAAAACGGGGTGGTCGGTGCCGACTGCACCGACAGGTACGGAAGAGAGGATGCTGGGGGCGATTTGCCCGAGCTCTGGGTGAGGAGGCGATTGGAAGACGTGAGGGGGGAAAAGGGTCAGATCTCGTCCCCGGAGGAATCGGGCTGTTTGCCCTTTTCTGCCGGTCACTCTAGTCTAGAGAAGAGGCATGATTGGAGCGGTAGCCTGATTTTAGAAGCCTGCAGACCGGCTCAAAGAACAGAAGAAAACCGACTCCAGTAGGAGGGAGGTGGCCACCACCAGCGCGGGCTCGGGGAGGGAAAAGCCCAGCAGTCCAGACAGCTCGCCCTCGGGGCGGGGCGAGCCAGCTGAGGTGATCTAGATCACCCTCTCTTCCTCTTCCTGGCACTAGACAGGTGCTTCCTTAGCAAGGTTTGAGAGAGAGAGAGAGAGAGAGAGAGAGAGAGAGAGAGAGAGAGAGAGAGAGCCCGCCCCTACGTGCTTCCTTAGCAAGGTTTGAGTGTGTGTGTGTGTGTGTGTGTGCGCGTGCCCCTACGTGCTTCCTTAGCAAGGTTTGAGTGTGTGTGTACCCCTACGTGCTTCCTTAGCAAGGTTTGAGTGTGTGTGTACCCCTACGTGCTTCCTTAGCAAGGTGTGAGTGTGTGTGTGTGTGTGTGTGTGTGTGTGTGTGTGTGTGTGTGTGCGCCCCTACGTGCTTCTTTAGCAAGGTTTGAGTGTGTGTACCCCTACGTGCTTCCTTAGCAAGGTTTGTGTGTGTGTGTGTGTGTGTGTGTGTGTGTGTGTGTGTACACACCCCTACCACGCCTTCCACACTCACACTGCTTAGTACTAGGCCAGATTATAGGCTGGTGAGTAAAGCCTTCGGGGGTTTGTATATTTATATGTAGTAAGCTCTCTCCCTCCTTTGTTCCCCAGGTACCATCTGACTAGTCTCAATTTGAGAGAACTGGGAACAGACAAAGCAGCTAAGCTACTATGTCTATATTGTTTTTCTCCCATGCTTTGTAACCTGAAAGAAGAAATGGAAACGTTTGCTTATATTTTCTTTCATATTATTATTACTACTGTTCTTTGCTACTATTCACCTGTTTTTATCCAGATTCATAATCCAAATTAGCTTTCACTGCTTTATGCAAACCAGATGAGATCATATTAGCCCAATTGATTTAAGCGTTTTACAGTTGAATTTTTATAAATCTCATAATTTTATAAATCTTAATCCAACCTCATCAATAGGAAATTGAAGACCAAGCTAAGATTTATAAATATGGTAAATAATAGAACTGGAGCCAGACCCTAGAAACTTAGTATAATTTAAGACTATCGTGCATGGTTTTCAAAGTTAGCACACAAAAATTACATAGGTCACTTTTTAAAATACTTGAACCTAACCGTAGAGCAAATGAATCGACTTCCAGAACTAAGACTTTAGTCATGGATACGTTTCGAAAGTACCCCAAACCACTAATGTCTAGCAAAGGTTGAGGGGCATATATTCTGAGAAAGAAAACACTTCTAAAGAAAATTGAATCAGTTTCCTAAAATTCAAATGTTAAGTTTTATTATACACACACTCTTTTCTTGTTATGCATGGCAGTTACCAAAGAGTTGGTATGCATACTTACAGCTTTAACCTAGGAAATACAAACCACCAAAACACAGTAAATTCTCCTTTAAATGAGACGATAGAACTATAAATAATAATGTTCCACCTTATTTCTGTTTCCATTTTTAAAAATACCATCCTTCAAACCCCAGCCAACATCGTCACACCAGGATCAGAAACCGGAATAGGCAAACACTGCTGAGTCTGAAGACTCTGAGGTTAAAATAGCTTAGTTATTTCAAATACACAGAATGTGAACTTGAAAGCAGTTATTCAGATTGGGGAAATGTGGGTTCATTTGCAGCAGATGGTCACCTCCTGGGACCTATATGATTTTCTGCCAGTCATACAGTGTTCTGTTTCCCTGTCCACACCCCTTCATGTCCCTGGACAAGACCGTGCCAGTACTTGAAACATAGTAGGCATGAGCCTGAATCATAGTAGGCATGAGCCTGAATCTGTGCCACAGCGGATGCTTTGGAGGAGCACGGGTGGGTTGACTAGGATTCTCTGTGGTTTGGGCATTTTGTTGTTGCTACCATGCTTGTTTGTTTGTTTGTTTTTTATTTTGCTGTTTTAGTCTTTTGCTACAAGTGAATTTTTCTTATTAAAGGAAATTCTTAAAATTGGAAGTCCATAAAATCAGCTGTCGTTAGTCTGTGCCTTTAAAAAGTGAAAGTTTGTCACTTTATATCATACAGACACACACACATATATGCATGCATATCATATAGAGCTTTAAAATGGGCTGTAGCCTAGGTGATCTACTTTAAAAGTAGTCACTCAATTTAAGATAAGGTTGCTATGCTCATAATGAAATGAAAGATCGTCACAAGGCTTGGTTTTCCCAACTAGGGGTCTTAGAGATGTCTGTTTTGTTCCAGTTTGGGTTTACCTGAAATGTTAGTTGTATCTTACTTTGTCATGTGTGGAATTCTATTTTGCTTGGACATATCTCTCAGTGGGTAAACACATTTGTAGTAGATTCAAAATGCAATGTTCTTGCTTAATTTTAGAAGTAACTGTATTTTATTACTGAATTTGGGTTCTTATAGGTTTATAACCCTTGTGAGTCTGTGAACTTTCATTTTGCATAATGATAAGAACTATTTATAATTACTAGGTAAGTGTTAGGAGACATACCTGAAGTATAAAACTATAAAATAATCACATTCTTATAATGTACTGAGGCCTTAGTATTCTGCCATGAAATCCGGATACCTCACGAGGATACCTCACAAAACTCAGAATCATTTCTGCTCTACTGTAGATAGATTCTACAGCTTGTCCCGACAGGTATAGCTGATTCTGTCTTGCAGCTCTGCAGAATGAGAAGCACCCTGATTGTGTGTGTGGCTTGGTAGTAGGACACTTGTTCTTACTAATGTTCTTGTTAGTTTTTGTTAATTTGACCCAAACCCAGGTCTCCTGGGAAGAGAGAATCTCAACTAAGGAATTGCTTCTATTAAAATAGACTATAAGAAGTGCGGGCATGTTTTCTTGATTTTTGATTGATATAGAAGGCACAGTGCATTATGGGAAATGCTACCCCTGAGCAGGTAATTCTGGGTTTTATAAGAAAGAAAGCGGAGCAAGCTAGTAAGCAGCATTCCTCCATGATATCTGCTTTAGTTCCTGCCTCCTGGCTCCTGCTATGAGTTCTTGCCTTGGCTTCCCTGATGACGGACTGTAACCCATAAGTCAAATAAACCCTTTCTTCTGGAAGTTGCTTTTGTCAGCTACTTTTATCACAGTAACAGAGACACAAACTAAAACAGAAATTGGTACCTGAAGTAGGTTTTGAAGAGGCATAAGCTCGGGGATTTGAATGCTTGGTCCTCAGTTAGTGCTGTTTGGGGAGGTTTAAGATGTACAGCCTTGCCAGAGGAAGTATATCACGGGAGGCTGCTTTGAGACTGTTTAGTCTCACCCTGTCTCCACTGTGTTCGCTCTCTCGCTCTCTCTCTCTCTCTCTCTCTCTCTCTCTCTCTCTCTCTCTCTCTCTCTCTCTCTCTCCCTCCCTCTCCCTCTCTCCCTCTCTCCCTCTCTCCCTCTCTCTCTCTCTCCCTCCCTTCCTCCCCCTCTCTCTCCCCCCCCCCTCTGTTTCCTGCTCCTACACCATGCCTGCTGCTCTCCATTGTACTTTCTCACTATGATTAACTGTTACCTCTCTGGAACCATAAGCCCAAATAAATTCTTTTATAAATTGCCTTGGTCATGGTGTTTTATCACAGCAAATGAAAAGTAACTAAAACAGCCAGAATGCGTGCAGCCCTGGATTCAGACCCTAGCACCACATGGGCAGATAATGAGCAAGCATCCTAAAACAACTCACCACCACACAGGTCAAAATACTGAGATGGCTCTCTACTGTCTCCAGTACGGGTGAACTCATAACTGCTCTGCAAGTGGCGCCTCACCACCTGGTTAGGACTCTCATGCCTCCCTTGCACTATTCCTTTCACTGTGATGTTTACTCAGCTAATACCCTTTTCAAATCTTCGCTCATTTTATTTAATATCCTCCCTTTCAGATCCTACCCCCATCACTCCAACCTTCTTTCCCTTGTCCAGTGTACTTGCTTCCCTTTGAAGATTGGATTCTCACTGTAAATTGAAGTACTTTTACTTAAGTCTATCATTGATTGTGTACTTCCATCTACTAAAATATAAGGAATTTTATTAATGTATCCCAAGCACCTAGAACAATCCATGGCTCATAGGTGGATGCCTCAACAAGTATTAAGTTAATTGCTTTCTTAAGGAGGAGAAGATTTATCATTACTGGCTTGAATTGGACTTGAGAAAAGGAAATTTGAAAAGAAGAGGAAATGAATGCAAAGAAATTAACTTTTATTCGGATCCTGGCAGCATCTCTGTCTCTGTCAACTGCCAGTAGACACAGCCCCTGGTCTGTGACAATCTTCTTGCCCTCTGATGTCTACAACTTTCAAAGGCTTTTTTCTTGGTTTGGCCTACCTTTTCAGTTGTATGTCTGCCATATTCTCAGCCTTTTTCTCCTTCCATCTATTCACCTCAGGCTCTCTTACCAATGTGCATTTCCTGCTCATAGATAGCATGTGTCACAGTATGCCTTTTCCATTTCCTTGTCTATATCCTCAACTGAACCATGAACTCTTAATACCAAGGAATACACTTTTTTCCAGTTTCTCCCAGGGCCTATTAAAGTGTCTGGTATACTACAGCAGCTCAGTAAATGTATGCTGAACAAATACATGAAGAGCTGCAAAATATGAGAGAATTATTGGAGTATGAAGAACACAGAATTATAGCAAAGGGTAGTATAGAAATAGATGGCGGCAAGATTTTGTTCTAGCTCATGTGTCTTAATGAGGAAGACACACTTGTCTTATAATCAATACACTGGGAGCTTTTAGGTAGAAAACTGACATGATAGGCTTCAACTTTCAGAAGCATATCCTGCATTTCTTTATTTGCATCTAAACACCTGCCAATAGAATTACTCAAAGAGCACAGATGCACCCTGATTTACACTTGGAGACACAAATAGATTTTTTTTAACTTCTTAGTTTCAGAATTTATTTCTGTAGCTATTTTTCTCAGTAGATTATAACAGCATGATAATGAGGCCAAGGTCATGGTTTAAATCCTGTGTGAGTCAGTCAGTGCAGTAGCCACAGCTGACTGGTAATCTTTGCCAGTTGTCAAATGACAACAAATACTATTTTTTGACTAGAAATTGAGTGGGTGAATATGACCAGTTCAGCCAAAGCTAATCAGCATTATTAGAAAAGTAACTCAGAGAACCTGGCTATTGGTTGTAAGAGTATAGTGTCTTTCTAAATTAAAACAGTACATTATTAGTGGTGACCAAAGACTATAGCACCAGGAAAAAAATATATTGTTTGCTCCCAGAAAAGAAACTAAAGATTGGTATAGTTTCATTACTGAGATTCATGAGTAAAAAAATAATAAAAACTTTAGTGGATCTTAGTGTAAATAAGTTTATTAATTACTTGTGTATTTAGCACTATGTGAGGTTAATTAACAATTATCACAGTATAAAATGCATGCAGCTATTATATTAAAAGGTCTTAGGACAATAATATGGCAATCGTCTTTCATTTATAGCTTTATAAAGCTATCTCTTTTTATTCCTGACTAACAATCATTAAGCACATTTGTAAATGTAGAGACAATATTAAAGGTTGCTACATATAACTTAATGTTTAAACTGAATATCTTAACACTTTGAATACACCAATTACAAAACATGAATTTTATGTCAGAAATAATTTTTAAACTGTTAATTTAAAGAAGGATCTAGGCATTCAGTATCAACTAAGTACCAACATCTGCTGACCTTCTAAAAATAGTCAAGCAGGCATGCATTATAACAGACACTTCAAACCTGCACTTGGATTTTGGAGCATTCAGATTAAATGGGATGCCTTTTCATCAAAACTTCACCTCGGGTTTCAGGACCTATGATGAAGAGAAAGGGGAATGATAGTAAGAGCCAGAGAAGATGGATGATTCCAAGGAAGCAGTGTCCTCCATAAACAACAGGACTGAAGCACATGTGAATGAACAGGGACTGGGATGGACCAGGTTGAGTGTGTGTTTGTCTATGTGTTTCTTGATTGTTTTGTTGTTTTTGTTTAAAGGGAAAGGGGGGCATAGAGTTGAGTAGGTAGAGAGGTGAAGAAGATGTGGGAGGAGCTAAGAGGCAGGCACAGGCAAATCCCTGTGAGTTTGAGGCTAGCCTGAGTTCCAGGACAGCCATGACTACATAGAGAGACCCTGGCTAAAAAAAAAACAAGCAACAACAACAACAAAAAAAAACCAACTGTTGACAACTTACTTGGACCCACAAGGGAAGGAAGAGCAGTATGAAAGCCTAACTTCTCTGCCTTCACTTTGCATCTGTCTCTCTACTGTGCATCACCAGCCTACCTCTGCGTGTAGGACTGATAATCAGGGAATGTTTGTCTAAAAAGTGATGGCATCTGATCTCTCTCACTCCCCTTCAACACTGAAATTCACAAAGAGAGAGTAACTGAGTCATCCTCAAGAAATAGTTTATAATCTCCTCCTCCAGAACCTAAAAGCTATCTGGAGAGCTCTGGTCATTGTCTTAAACATGGCTTCCTAGGACAAACCACCCGCCAATTTAGAGAAGTTATTCATTGACCATGATGCAAGCTGGAAAAAAAGTACTGCTCTCCCTAGACCAGCTTGTCTCCTTTCAGGTCTGCATCTTGAGCAGCACTGCTTATCATACATATTCCTAGCCCCTTACACCAGTTCTTCCACTATTTAAACCTAAAGCCCATTCCTAAACTCCAAAGATGAGCTTGGAGTCAGTGAACACTTTATTTCCCTTCTCAGCACGTTTAGTCGTCCCAACCTTTCACCTCATGCAACTCTTCAGTTGGTGTTTGGAAAAGGTGATCAAGCCAAGCCTACTGTGGATGCCAAAGTATGGGCTTCGTCCTAAAACTCTATTCCTATTGTGCATTTCTTGATGGAAACCCAATACTACAGGATATTTTATCACACTGTGAACCCCAAGATTGCAAATTGGAAAAACCTGTTTCTTGTGGCGTGACTCAGCCCTAGCAGCACCTTCAGTCCAAGAGCTTTCTCTAAACAAGAGCTAAAGTCGAAGATTGGTCAAGGAGGTGGAGCAAGAAACCAGTTAACAGGGAGTGAACATAAGAAAGCCCAGAAAAGAGAAAGGAGGGTCTTTGAGTTGAAAGAAGTTTAAGACATCATAGAGAAGGAAATGAAGTTTTAGTCTTCGGGGATTTCAGTGGAGTATAGGAAGGTCAGCTGGATGCTTTCTTTTTAGACATACCTACTAATTTGTAAGGAATTGAGAAGACAGATAAATAGATAACACCATGGGAATTTAACCTGTGGGACACTAGAGCACATTCTTCACGACAATAAATTCAGTTGTTTTGATTTTTTTCCAATAAATATGTGGCAATAAAAAAGAAGAGATGGGGAGGAAGGAATCTGTACTTTTGATATTTTAGTTAAGATTTAAGAGATCAGCAATGAGAAGGCGGTTGTTTAACTTCGTTTAGACACTAAATTAGAGGAGAATAAATATCGGGGGTGTGGCTTTATGTAACAGAATTAGAAGTTTATCCAGCGAGTATCTGATGATAATAAGGAAATAATTTAGGGTAATAATGGTATGTTAATTCTTTTAAATATAAAGACTTCTTAATGCTATATGCTGAAATACCTCAGCATAAGCCTACATACATAATGTTGCAGATCAATTTGTGACAAGCTTTGCAACCAAAGAAAATATGGATCTTGTTTGCATTAAAGCGTATAGAATATAATCATATAGAAGGTTTGAGCAAAGATTAGAGTGGGCTGCAACCCAAACATTGCATGAAAGTGTGGCTTTTCGTAGACAGACAGTATACTATGGTCTGTCTCCTCGGAAATTAGTGTTGCAATTTAATTCCTATCATAGGCTAACAACAGGTGGAGCCTGGGCAAGGTGATTACAGTTACCCTCCAGAATGCACTGATCTGCTCATTCGATTAATGGGTTGATGCATGAGTTGATAAATGGATTATCTCAAGAGTAGTCTGCCACTTTGTCTAGGTCTCACGTACTGTCTGTCCCTTACCAGGTGATAGTCTGTACCTTTGTCACTTTGCCAGCAAGAAGTCGAGCACTAGGCATGGCCCCTCCTCACCATGGGCCAGAACTGCAAGTGAAAAACAAACTGCTTTCTTTCTAACTCACCCAGAATGTGGTTTTGTGTTGTTAGCAGCATAAAAGAGACCAGGGCTAGGGGGTTCATCCTCCACCGTCTGACCGGCTGCTGCTTCAGATGTCTCCTGCCTGCAAGGATCAAATTAGTCTTATCTAGATGGTGCCTGATCCAACTGCTTTCGTTCATGTCCTTTATTCTGCCAGACACCATGAAATTCAAGAAACCACATCCCTGATCTGATGAAAGGAGATGCAGAGCTTACTATCAGTCTGTCCTGATGGTACTGCATTCCTAATTACCGCACTATCTCCCTGATTAGCGTCATATAACACTAAACTGAAAGGGAGATAGAAAAGAGCCCTGTCGTTTCCCACAAGGGAAAAGGCTGGCAGAGAGAGAACCAAGAAGAACTTAGTTTATTGGTCTTTATCATACTTATCAAGGGAAATTTACCTAGTCTCACTGCCAAAAAGAGAAAAATAAGTTTGTTTATAGGTTGTATTATTTATTTATTACATATTAAGAAAATCATCTCTGTGTCAAACATTTTGAGAAAGCTATTGAAAATCAAAGGTTTCCATTTTTCTCTTATAAAATAAAAGGCCTCCACAAGATAGGTAAGATTCTCTTCTATTCAAACATACTAAGTCAAATATAATCATTAGTTGATAAATTTGAAATGTGCTATTCATTCACTAAGCACATATCGGGAACTGTTGAGAATAGCATATGTAATACATGCCTACCCTCAGAAAGCTCTCAGTCTAGCATAAAACTCACGTAAAGACTTATAGTTCATCATAGCATGTGTAGTAAGAGAGGTATCTATAAATATTAGCAAAATACAAAGAGATAATATCTATTAGAAGATATCTAACTATATCTAACTACAGACATTCAAACTAGAGAGATTTTCAGATGGATTTTTTTTATTTCAGGCTTATGTATTTTATGTGCATGAGTGTTTTGCCTGCATGGTGTGTGTGCACCATGCGCACACCTGCTGCCTGAGGCGGTCAGAGCAGAGCATCAGATCCCCTGGAACTGGAGTTATGGATAGTTCATAGGGACAGTATGTGGGTGCTAGGAACCAAAACTGGGTGGAGTGCTCTTGACTGCTGAGTCATCTCTCCATCCCCCTTAATTGGATCTTTCTAACCAAGAAGAAAATGATATTAAATAGAGAAACAAAATGAACACAGGAAGCTGCTAATTGTCTTGTATGATGCTAATGAGGATGGAAACTAAGACAGGCAAATCCATCTTCTAATTTGCACTAAGAAGTTAGACATCATCATGCAAAAGGTGCATAAAAACAGCCTTGTAGGTCACATTACAATATTGCTGATGGCTGGGCGTGGTGACTTCAATCTGCAATCCCAGCACTCAGGAGGCAAAGGCAGGGGGATGCTGAGTGCAAAGCCACCTTGGGCTACTTATCTCAATAACAACAAAGACCTTATCTTTGTTCTTAGTCCTTATCTCAATAATAACAAAAGGGCATTGATCAGGCTGTTGGATTTTTCCTGTCTTGCTAATTATTCTTTTTAAACTCATAACATTCTAAGATTAATATACTGCTTTGTTGTCTGAAATAATAGCTCTACTCCTAGCTACAATAACCACAAAGAGCTAAATTTAAATGTCTATTCATTCATTACTATATTACACAAGGTTAAATATTAAAAATTAGGTTCTTCAATTATACTATCTCATTTTAAATATTCATTAGCTATATGTAGCTAAGAGCTTTCATTTGTACATCACCATCAGTACAAATATCTCCACCCTGAACAAAATGTTTCCTGTACATCATTGATAGATGATCAGCAATCAGCTACATAGCAAAGAGTCCACATTTTGAGGAACATCCATTGCCTTTATTCCTTTTTTTACTTTAAAGCATATATATTTATTCTTGTGAGGGATTTTAAGACTTAAAAAATACACCGCCAATGAATCTAGAACTCTAATGAAGTTGAGACTCTGCAGGTTCAACAACATCATTTTCCTTTGAGAAACCACACCAAGGTTTGGAAATCCCAGAAGATCATAATACCTCTGAGGGAATGAGCTCATTTGTAAATAAGTCTGTGAGAATGATGACAGATATACTCCTCACATGTAAGCAATGGGTAAATAGGCTCGGTTTCAAAGCTGTGTGCAGTTGCCCTGATAGTTTAGTCAGGAAGGAAGAACTGAGCGCCAAACCATGAAGTTCTATGGGTTTGTCTCAGGCTTTTCTTGATTTCAGTAGAGAAGAATCTTCTAAAGCTTTCAGTAATGCTAAAGGAAACATACACACACACAAAGCAATTTATTGCCTGATGTAACTGGAAAGTAGAGAAGAAGATAAAGTTTCATAATGAGTTGTTACAGAATACATATATCTGTGTATTTACATAGTCTATATATAAATTATACAAGTCACACACACACACATTCCCCCATCCACGGTTCAACTTCAGTCTTGGTCTACTCTTTACTGTCCATGGTGTTCGCTTTAACAATCATCTTTTCATGATTTAAAACAGCTGAAATAAATAAGAATGGCCAGTCCACATCTGAACTAGTCTCCTCCCATGTGGTTAGAGAACCTCTTTTATGACCAGAGCAAGTCATGCTTTGGTAACTTGGTTTTGACTACCTGAACCGTGGCAAAAAGGTGAAGTATCTGGCCCACCAAAACCAATATAAGATGCTGGGGAAAACATGTCATTTACTCTGTTATCAGCAAAAGAATATGGACCATTACTTAGTGTTCACTAATGTCAAATTAGAAACTTCATATCTCAGGTGATCTTTATTCGATAATAAAATATACTGTAAAATCCACAAGTGGGCAAATGACACTGCTTTCAGACTCATAGATGAAGATCACATGCAGTTTGCATAAGGAAGACAATGTTGGTATGAAAGTGTAGATTTTATACTTTTGCTGTAGCTGTGGGAAAATAAATGGAAGTCGTCATCCAAAACGATACAAATAATTGGCCATGTTACTTTAGTAACCACAATTCTTTTGGCATTAAATTCCACGATAAGTGGATGGAATTGGACATAATTTGTTATGGTCTCTTTAGTTTTCACATTTTATGCCAGAATTATTTCCTTGTTTCAATTTCTTCTGAATCATTCTGTACACAGATACAAATCACCCTTTTAGAACAATACTTCTTGGACTAGAAACATGGCTCCACGGATGAAGTGTCTACCTTGGGCTCGCTGGCCAGTCTAGCTGAAAACTCCAGGTTCAGGGAGAGATCCTGATGGAGACCAAGAAAGGAGAACACTGAATCCATGGTGACCTCTGGCCTCCTGCACACATCCATGTGCACCCACAGGCATAATGCTGCACACATACATGTACATTCACATGAATAACACATGGACAAATATAAAACATATAAAACACTGCTCTTACAAGAGAATAAACCCTTACTTAAAGGTGCCTACTCTGAGGTCAAAGGCCACTCACACAGCATATTCTCCAGTAAAAACGAGGACCTTAACAATTAAATGAGGTGATACACACATATGCCCAACCTGTAAGTGCTCAACATAATAGTCACATTTTCATTCTTAGATTACACCAACCAAATCCATTGATTGGTCTTATTTACATAAAGCCCCAAATCTGTAGCCAAACCCTGCATTGTTCATTGGCCTTCCTTTAAGTGTGCATTTCCTTTCTATCTCTTGAAGCATTCGTCCTCACATAGCATAAGACACCCTGTTCCCTCTGTCCTAACCTCCCTTTGACCTCTTAGCTGCTTTCTGATTCTGACAACCAGAAATGCTCTTCCAAGAGGACTTATTATTTATAATCAGTTGATAACAAGTGAAAATTATGTCAGACTCAATAATCTGTAAACAACTATTTTATAAATAACAATTTGCCATTGTGCATTTTACTAAAATATTATGACTTGACGTGTGGGCATTCATTATGTATCTAATAATACAGACTTCACTGTGCAACTCTGCTTTGTAGATTTGCAGCTGGATGGCATTTTCATTTTTTAGTTCACATATGATTGATCAGAAATGTTTAGAAATTCGACTTCAGATCCTACTTTTTTTCCACCACAAAAGAAGACAATAAAGTCACTTGTCTAACTAGGGCATAAACTTTTTTGTCTATAAATTGAAATCATATATGTATATATATGTATATATGATGTCACTCATATAACACTTTTTCTCTACTAAGTGAATGTACCTCTAACAACGCTAAATGAAAGGAAGAAACCTGTTAATAAAATTAACTTCAGCAAAGACACCTAACAAAGTGGAGGTGAGGAGGAGCGTGCTCAGCGGAGGAGAGTGGGCTCCCTCCTCAAGAGCAGGTTAAATGCGCCATATGTGCACAAGTAACCTCTGCAGCTTTTCCCCAAAATGCATTCTGAGAAGAGACGTTTACTAGTTTCTGCCTTTCCCACAGTATTAGGAACTCTTGGAAAGTATGGAAAATGCTCTACTCTCTTTAGCATCATGCTTCCCAAACCACTGAATATTTCATGAACTGAAGTTAGTCAACGATCCCACGATGAAACCATTGTTGGGTGATATCTTTATTCTAACATATTTACAAAACAATCAATAATAAAAATGGGACTTGACTCACCTGTTGAATTTTTCCCCTTTGGCTTTTAGACATTTTCTGTTAACATAAACAATGAAAACATTTCAAATATATCCTGTTAGGTAAATTGATGAAACATCATCTCACATTTCCAAAGTCTAGCTTGTCTTTTTTAAATGAATGCATGAATTTAAGTTAAAAAAGAAACATGATTGTGTACTTCTAGGTCACACTCACTGTTCAGAGGACTGATCTTGTTCAGCCCTTTATTCCCCTTATGTGTCTATGAGAGAACTGTAGTTAACACGTGTTATGATTAAAGTCAGATGATGATGATGATGATGGTGGTGGTGATGATAGTGATGATAATGATAGGTATGATGATGGTGATGGGGTGATGATGGTGATGATGATGGGGGTCATGATGAGAGTTCTTCAGATCACTTCTTCACAGAATGCTCAAGAAGTTGCCAGATCTCTCAACTTCAGAAAGGAAGTTTGGATAACTCCTTTCAGTCAGCAGATTCCAGCAATCTGCTATGGAGAGTGCATAAACACGAGCTTGAAACATAAACTAAGTAAAAAGATGCTAGTTAACCTGAGAGGTTTAAGCAGTGTCTAAAGCATGTATTAGTGAGTATGGCAAGCTAACAGCTCTCTCTGAGAGTGAGCAGGATGCTCTCTCTCATGGGGCGATCAAACAACCAAGAGGAAACAGTGCTTGGCATTGCCAAGCATCTCCTGTCTCAGTGCTGGGTAAAAATTGTTTTTCATCGCCTCGGATTGATTAACACAGATCTGATCAGCCAATAGCTGGGCAGGAGAGGAGCAGGACCTCAAATCCCAATGAGAGGCTCTCTGGTGGGGAGAGGACAGCATCAGGGAGTCACCATGAGGCAGCATCGTTGGGTTGGAATACATGTGACCCCTGCCCAGCTACAAGACAGGAAGATTATTAATAAATACACCAAGTCTCCATGCCACTGTTTATTTCAGAGCAAAGGGGTGGGTATAGAAATGCTCTGAACTTTTATACACATAGATAATGAAAATACAATTAATAAGTAATGTTAATAAAATTAAAAAGCCTTTGTCACACTTGTTTTTTTTTTAATTTTCTGTTCTATCGTAATAGTCATTAAGGTTTCAAAATGACACATATTTCAGAAGAAATCATTCTGATTTGAGTCAGAGTTGAAATCAAATCTTTCCAAGGGAAGGTGAGGGAAGTGAAAGACTTATTAGCCTCTCCCCACTGCAGGTTTCTCTCCAGACTTTTCACTGAATGAACCTCAGAAGCTTTTGTGGTTTAGTTTTGTGAAGTTTTGTGAGGAAAAGAACAGTTGGCTATTCTTCAACACGAATGACTGTTTTTGAGCATGTTAGCTCCTGATTTCCCTGAGATGACAGAAATAGTAAGGAAATGCCCAGGAAAACATGGGGATGATTTTATCATCACCACAATCATGTGTGGAATTATAGATCTCCATGATGCCCCTGCTCTCTCTCTCCCTCCCTGTCTCTCTCCACCTGTGAGGCTTATGCTTGGTTACTAGATGATGCACAGAATTTCCCCTTCCCTGTGTTTACTTCTCAGTCTCCCTCTCACCTATGCCCTTCTCCCTTCTCTTCCTCTCCCCCTCCTACTCTTCCCCTCCCCCTCTCCCTCTCCCTCTCCTCCTCTTCCCCTCCCCCTCTTCCTCTCCTCCTCCTCCCCTCCTCTTCCTCTCACCTTCCCTCCTCCCTTCCTTCCTCTCCCTCTTCCTCATCTGGATGTCTTGTTAATATATGTAAGGTCAGTATGCAGATCACATGCTTGCCTTGCTAACTCCTCCTATATCCCTCCCCTTCTCACTAACATCCGTTCTTATCTTCACAGCTGTGCTTATTGCTTAGCCCAGGTTCCATAAGTGTGAAAACACTGAAAGTAGTTCAAGAGCTTTATTTAGTTGTCCATGCTTTAAAATCCATTGAGAACCCCATGGTGATACTTATTCGCTTATTCACAGATACTAGTGAGGTGTCTGCTAAGACCCTTGTTCTACTAGGCAGCCCAAATATTCTCACAAGACCACTCCCAAGAGAAACAAGCTGGACCTCTACAACATCATCAAGATCCCCTGATTACCGAGTCAGCCATGAAGAAGACAGCAACGCACTGTGTTCACTGTGGATGTCAAGGCAGGCAAGTTCCAGATCAAGCGGGCTGTGAGGACACTCTGTGATGTTGGCATGGTCAAAGCCAAATGAGAGGAAAGGTTGACTGGCTCCTGGTTATGAGGCTTTGGATTTTGCTTGCAAAATTAGGACCATCTTAAACTGACAGATTTACCACCATTCAAAATGTAAAATGTATAGGCCCTATTAGAAGAGATCCACTAAATACTTCAAATGGAACCTAAGTTTAGAAAATGTATTAATTATATAGCAACATGGTCTATTCAATCCAATACTACAAATGGGTAAATAAGCAAAATGCTTGGTTGCATAAAACCCTCAGAAAACTCTTACAGGAGGCCAAGGACAGTGCCTTGTAAACCGCATTTCCTTTCATCAGAAGCAGATACATAAGTGGACCATGACTATTGTCTACTCTACCGTTATTTAGTGAGGTATGCACTTTCCAAAACCTTAACAAACTGCATTCTGTACTGACGTAGAAGAATATGTAAGAACTATAAATTGTAATATGCTTTATTTATAAACATATAATAATATATAAAAATCATTTGTCAATAAATAAGAAAACATTAATCTCTTAGTATCTCAAACGAGGCTTAAAAAGTTGTCAATGTCTACATATGTAAGCAATGTCTGCTTCCTAAACATCGTAAGAGGCCCAGAGGGACACAATCCTACTACCTCCTCCTATTTCACAGGGCTTTGCTGCGAGCTGCAAGACATATCTTTCTACATATATTTCCCGCAGAAGGATAGGTCCAGAATGTTTGTATACTCAAAAACCTTTATTTTGATGACAGAATGAAATAATTTCAGTGAAATATCATAGTGCAGTCTAACGGAGAACGGTGGAAAGTATTCTCTCTTTTTTTTAAGGTTTATTCATTTATTTTATGTATATGAGTACACTGTTGCTGTTTTCAGATGCACCAGAAAAGGGCATCAGATCCCATTAAAGATGGTTTTGAACCAATATGTGGTTGCTGCGAATTGAACTCAGGATCTCTGGAAGAGCAGTCAGTGCTCTTAACAGTTGAGCCATCTCTCTAGCTATGGAAAGAATTAATCTGAGTGGTATCCAAAAGTAACTTCCTTTAAAGATAATCTAAAACCATGTGTCTTGCAGCAGTTTTGTAATCCCAGTGTTTAGAGATGAAGTCAAGAGGGTTAAGAGTTTGAGACTAGACTTGGCTATACATATATTGAGTTTGAGACCCTACTTGAAATAAAAATGAGAAGTAGGAAATGGAGAGGGAATGGAAGGAAGCAAGAAGGGAGGGAGAAAAGAAGGAAGATGGAGAGAGAGGTGTGGAGTAAGGAAGCAAGAAATGAATGAATGAATGAATGAACAAAGCAACTTACTCCAGCTGTAATTACAGCACTCCTCTGAACGTTAAGGCAAAAGGACAAGGAACTCAAGGCCAGCCTAGAGTGCACACTGAAATGCTGTCTGAAAAAGAAAAAGAGAAATGAAGCCTACCTTGCGCATTAAAATTATATATCTAATTTTCTCTTTCCTTCATCAGTATGGTATAGATCAACTAGAAATGGGGACCGAGTGTTAATGTTAATACCGACATGAGAGAAACACTATAATCATGGATTCTAGAGCTACTCTGGGCTCAGATCACAGCTCTGCCACTTACTCACAAACTGGTCTTGGACCTCAGTTTTCACATCTATAAGATGGGCAGAGGAATATTGCTCAACTTGCATGCCTCTTGTGAGAACTATGTAGTCTAATATGCATATTTTTAAAAGTAGTTGGCAGCCGCCATCTTCTCTCTGCTGACCAAGCAACAGGTACAGCCAGGAGGCAGGAACCAAGGACAGAACGGCTGGGTCCATCAGGGCTCCACCTGCACCCAGGGGCTGGGCATCTCATAGATCTTCTGTGCACAGATCCTGCCAGAGGAATACCATTCTGCAGGGAGTGAGTGAGTTTACTCCCAGCTTTGGAAGTCAGACTTCTCTCTGGTGACCAAGCAGGCAGGTATATCCAGGAGGCAGGGACCAGGAGCTGCAGAACAGCTGAGACAGGGTCAGTACTGGCAGCAACCGCACCCAGGAGCTGGGTCAGGGGAGCGCCGATCACCCAGGTGTGCTGAGACAGGCTTGCAGGCCCGCAGGAGGGACAAGCACCCACCAGAGACAGCAGGACCAAGTAACACCAGAGATAACCAGATGGCAAAAGGCAAACTTAGGAACGTTACTAACAGAAATCAAGGCAACATGGCAAGAGAAAATGAACAAGATAAATATACCCTTAGCCAGACTACCCAGAGGGCACAGAAACAGTATCCAAATCAGCAAAATCAGAAATGAAAAGGGAGGCATAACAACAGATACTGAAGAAATCCAAAAAGTCATCAGATCCTATTACAAAAGCCTACACTCAACAAAAAGTGGAAAATCTAGAGGAAATGGACAATTTTCTAGACAGATACCAGGTACCAAAATTAAATCAGGATCAGATAAATGATAAAATAAATAGAAAGCAGTCATTAATAATCTCCCAACCAAAAAAAGCCCAGGACTTCTATCAGACCTTCAAAGAAGACCTAATACCTATATTCTCCAAACTATTCCACAAAATAGGAACAGATGGAACACTACCCAGTTCGTTCTATGAAGCTACAATTACTCTGATACCTAAGCCACACAAAGACCCAACAGAGAAAGAGAACTTCAAACCAATTTCCCTTATGAATATTGATACAAAAATGCTCAATAAAATTCTTGCCAACCAAATCCAAGAACACATCAAAACAATCATCCACCATGATCAAGTAGGCTTCATCCCAGGAATGAAGGAATGGTTCAATATATGGAAATCCATCTATATAAGCCACTATAAACAAACTCAAAGGAAAAAAAAACCACATGAACATTTCATTAGATGCTGAGAAAGCATTTGACAAAATCCATCATCTCTTCATGATAAAAGTCTTGGATAGATCAGGAATTCAAGGCCCATACCTAAACATAGTAAAAGTAATATACAGCAAACCAGTAGCCAACATCAAACTAAATGGAGAGAAACTTTAAGCAATCCCACTGAAACCAGAGACTAAACAAGGTTGCCCACTCTCACCCAATTTGCTCAATATAGTTCTCTAAGTCCTAGCCACAGCAATTAGACAACAAAAGGAGGTCAAAGGGATTCAAATTCTAAAGGAAGAAGTCAAACTATCCCTATTTGCAGTTGATATGATAGTATACTTAAGTGACCCCCAAAATTCCACCAGAGAACTCCTAAACCTGATAAACAACTTTAGAAAAGTGACTGGATATAAAATTAACTCAAATAAATCAGTGGCCTTCCACTACTCAAAGGATAAACAAGCTGAGAAAGAAATTAGGGAAATAACACCCTTCACAATAGTCATAAATAATGTAAAATACCTTAGTGTGATTCTAACCAAGCAAGTGAAAAATCTGTATGACAAGAACTTCAAGTCTCTGAAGAAAGAACTTGAAGAAGATCTCAAAAGATAGAAAGATCTCCCATGTTCATGGATTGGCAGGGTTAATATAGTAAAAATGGCCATCTTGTCTAAAACAATCTACAGATTCAATGCAATCCCCATCAAAATTCCAATTCAATTCCTCATAGAGTTAGAAAAAGCAATCTCCAAATTTATCTGGAATAACAAAATACCCAGGATAGCAAAAACCATTCTCAACAATAAAAGAACTTCTGGTGGAATCACCATCCCTGACCTCAAGCTCTACTACAGAGCAATAGGGACAAAAACTGTATGGTACTGGTACAGAGACAGGCAGGAAGATCAATGGAATGGAATTGAAGACCCAGAAATGAACCCACATACCTATGGTCACTTGATCTTTGACAAAGGAACTAAAACCATCCAGTGGAAAAAAGACAGCATTTTCCACAAATGGTGCTGGGTCAACTGGCAGTCAGCATGTAGAAGGATGCAAATTGATCCATTCTTATCTCCCTGTACAAAGCTCAAGGCCAAGTGGATAAAGGACCTCCACATAAAACCAGATACACTGAAACTAATATAAAAGAAAGTGGGGAAGAGCCTTGAGCGCATGGACACAGGGGAAAATTTCCTGAACAGAACACCAATAGTTTATGCTCTAAGATCAACAATTGACAAATGGGACCTCATAAATTTGTAAAGCTTCTGTAAGGCAAAGGACACTGTCTATAGGACAAAATGGCAACCAGCAGATTGGGAAAATATCTTTACCAACCCTATATCCGAGAGAGGGCTAATATCCAATATATACAAAGAACTCAAGAAGTTAGACTCCACGGTACCAAATAACCCTATTAAAAAATGGGGTACAGAACTAAACAAATAATTCTCAACTGAGGAATACTGGATGGTTGAGAAACACCTAAAGAATTATTCAACATCCTTAGTCATCAGAGAAATGCAAGTCAAAACAACCCTGAGATTCCACCTCACACCAGTCAGAATGGCCAAGATCAAAAACTCAGGGGACAGCAAATGTTTGAGAGGATTAGGAGAAAGAGGAACACTCCTCCATTGTTGGTGGGATTGCAAGCTGGTAAAACTACTCTGGAAATCAGTTTGGCAGTTCCTCAGAAAATTGGACATGGCACTACCTGAGGACCCAGCTATACCACTCCTGGGCATATACCCAGAAGATGCTCCAACATGTATAAGGAGACATGCTCCACTATGTTCATAGCAGTTCTCTTTATAATAGCCAGAATCTGGAAAGAACACAGATGTCCCTCAACAGAGGAATGGATACAGAAATTGTGATATATTTACACAATGGAATACTACTCAGCTATTAAAAACAATGAATTCATGAAATTCTTACACAAATGGATGGAGCTAGAAAATATCATCCTGAGTGAGGTAACCCAATCACAAAAGAACACACATGGTATGCACTCACTGATAAGTGGATATTAGCCCAAAAGCTGGTAATACCCAAGATAAAACTCACAGATCACATGAAGCTCAAGATTAAAGAAGACCAAAGTGTGGATACTTTGATCCTTATTGGAAAGTGGATCAAAACACCCATGTCTCACAGCCAAGCAATAAAATGACAATAGGGTCCCCAATAGAGCAGCTAGAGAGAGGACCCAAGGAGCTGAAGAAGTTTGCAGCTACGCAGGAGGAACAATAATATGTACCAACCAGTACCTCCAGAGCTCCCAGGGACTAAACCACCAACCAAAGAGTACACATGGAGGGTCCCACAGCTCCAGCTATGTATGTAGCAGAAGATGACCATTTCAGACATCAATGAGAGGAGAGGCCATTGGTCTTGTGAAGGCTCGATTCCTCAGAATAGGGGAATACAAATCAGGAAATTGGGGGTGGGGATGACCAGGGGGAAGGAAGATGGAATAGAGAGTTTTCGGTGAGGTAACGTGGAAAGGGGTTAGTATTTGAAAAATAAAAAAAAAATGTAGTTGGCATAAGTTGAGGGTTATTAAAATACATGAGATACAAAACAATCTCCTAATATTTATTATAAATGCTTTAATGTGATATTTATCTGTCCTAGCACACCCTCAGCTCAGACAGATGGACCTCATTTGAAATTTTCCAGCCAAAGAAAAATCAGCAAAGGATCTCTTGTCCTTTCTCCCTCTGTCTGCCTCTGCCTCTGCCTCTGTCTCTCTGTCTCTCTCTCTCTCTCTGTCTCTGTCTCTGTCTCTCTCTGTCTCTCTGTCTCTCTCTCTCTCTCTCTCTCTCTCTCTCTCTGTGTGTGTGTGTGTGTGCTCATCTACTATATTACAGCTAAATGTGAGAATAGGGAAAAGAAGGAGACAAGAAAGGAAGACGGCCCAGCAGTGGCAAGGACCTACCTACCTCTTGGGAGCCAGGAAAGCATGGGTGTCCAGGAAGAGGGCTATGTTACTGTTATCTCCACCAAACTGCAATCAAAGAATATAGTAATGCCACTGTCAATAACATCTGAGTGTGTCCCTGCATCAGGTGAGTGTTTTACATACCATTTCCCTCTTCAGTCCCACTGTGTGAAGCAAGAAACAATAGAACGGTAATCTGAAGTTAGAGTTGCGGGGACTGTGTCAACTTGCACTGGGTAGCTGCGCAATCGCAGGCAAGCCACCTAGCTTCTTTCATGTGTACAAGGAAGATTATAGTTCCTAATTTATAGGGGTTGGAAGTAGCAGTTGAGTGGATTAAAGCCTGTGACACTCTCAGAATAGAACTAGTTCCCCATGCGGACGCTGAAGGCTGACTTCGTTCTTATTGCTTACTTCTGCCATTTACTAACTGTGTGGCCCTGGCCTTGGTTCCCTGGTCTCTAAAATGAGGGTGGTAGGGGGTACCTTCTCCACAGAATTTTCATGATGACTAAAAATGTTGCTTCTATAAAGTATTTTTAGATGCCAAGCAAGTCTCTCTCATCTTTCCTCATGTCCTTCTGTGACTCTATGCATTATTCTGTATTGTGTTCATTCTTTTATTCCTTTTCCCTATCATTTTGCATGTATAAGTCTACTTTCTTCTAACATCTAGTTTGCTAAATCAAAAACAAGTCAACAGATACTCTATGCACTGTATATATACTATATACTCAATAAATGTCAGCTACGACTGTTAATCCTTATGTAACATCAGAGAAAAAGATTTAGAAAGAAAAATAACCTTTCAAGGTTATACAGCCAGCGGGTGGTAAAGCTGGAATTTAAACTTAGAGTCCATCGTCTTAATCACCTTAATTACCATACTCTGATGCTATTGCTGGGAAACTAGTAGGACACTGCAGATGTTTGATAATTTGCCTTTTTCTCAAGGGTGGATTCTGACCATGCAAACCAGTGGATATGTCAAAATGGAGACTATTGCCTCCTAATCCACTCAGCCTAAACCATCTCAAATTTGGCTCAAAACACTTAACTATCAAATATAAAGCCTTGCTCTCACCCGCTGTTCTGGGTGTACAGCCAGTGGGAGCTCCCATCAAGAGAGATGTGCAGTAAGGCTCAGAGTCCTCAAGCGGCTTGTGCTTCCAGAATTAACCTCACGGGGCTGAGAGCGGCTCTGGATGAGGAAATGAATGAATCACCATTTGGTTTTTTAAATTAGTCTTTAGCTATTTGCAGAAGCAGAACTCCAAACAATTAAAGGAATTTGAAGAAAAAAAATAAAAGAAGTAGTGATTTCTTCCTTTGATGAGATAGCTAGAGTGTGTCAGCTTTAGCTAGCTAAGGAAGAGGAGATGCTTTCAGATGGTTTAAACGAAGACCCAAAGATCAGCAAATCTGATACAAAATTGGAATGCGCCAGGCAGGGACAAAAGTCTATTATTTTGTCCAACCATCTGATGATCCCCATTGAAACACAATATAAATGAATACCATGTATCTTACAATTCCTTGATTTAACTCTGAATTCCCATTAGATTTTCTCTCCTACCAAATTTGTTTCCTAAAACAGTATTCACTTAGTGTTTAGGACAGCAGCTAGGATGACATCATCAACCCCTCTTGGAAGGTGCCAGCTTCTTATCCAGCCATTGCTTCAAATCAGCTACAACTTAAAAATGAACATGATTCCAATTTCACCTACAATATGGAGAGCTAGCAAGGGTTTTGTTCCTAGCAAAATGGAAATGCAGTACAACTGACATAAACAACACTGTCCTTAAACTCATCAAGAAAGTCATACCATAGAGTCATAAAATATACTCAAGTCCAAAGAAAGAAGGAACTTTCCCAGGAAAGCTGGAGAATGCTGGAGGAGCCACCCATACCCTCCAGGGGCGCTGTAGACAGGAAAAATGACTTTAGAATGTGGAAAGATCTGAAAGTTTAATTAAGTGAATGACTTGAGTAGTAGATACGATTTCTGTGTGACTATAGCATATGACACATGACAGTGTGCTATCTCAGAAAAAAATGTGATCACTTTGTATATCGTGTGATGCAATTATTACATTTTTTCAAAAATATGGAAAAAATATCCATTATGTTTATCTATTCTATCTAAAATCATGCCTATATTTATATCCATATTATATACACTTAAGAAATTCTCAACTTATTACATAAAAGTGACCATGTGCCATATACTCAAGTATGAAAAATGATTATTTCTTTGTTAAATAAATTGCTTAAATACAAATAGGGAATTTATTGTCCCTAATTGCTTAAATACAAATAGGGAATTTAACTTTTAGAAGTTGCCATCTCAAGGTGCTCAAAATACGCAGAGTGGAGAGAACAGAGTATCTAGCAGGTCTATTCCACAGGACAGGAACAGACAGGACATATCATGGTGTGGGAATGGGGCATCTTCGTGGACTTCTTAAATCCCACACATCATAGGCACAAGCACATCTATATTCAGGACACAAGAATAAAAGAGGAGGATGTGAATTCTTACTTACTTTCTATTGAAGATGAGGGGGTTTGAGCATTACTGTGTCCTAGTTAGGGTTTCTATTGCTATGATGAAACACCATGACAAAAGCAACCTGGTGAGGAAAGGACATCATTGTAATCAAAGGAAGTCGGGACAGGAACTCTAACAGGACAGGAACCTGGAGGCAGGAGCTGATGTACAGGTCAAGGAGGGGTGCGGGTTACTGGCTGGCTCTTTATAGCTTGCTCAGCCTGCTTTCTTAAAGAACTCAGGACCAGCAGTCACGGGGATAGCGCCACCCACAGTGGGCTGAGCCCATTAAGAAAATGCTCCACAGGCTTGTCTGCTTACAGCCCAGTCTCCTGAACACATCTTCTAAAATAAGGTCCCCTCTTTTCAGAAAACCACAGCCGTGTCAAGTTGACAAAAAAGTAGACAACTTTTGAATGTAAGATGGGCGGTTACTAATACTGTGATAGAAAGTCATAAAAGAAACATTGTGAAATCAAGTCTGAGACATTGCAGCAAAGTAGGACCAAGTGTGGCCTAATTCTAGTATGGTTGTCTCCTTCCCAGAGAACAAACCATACCCATCATGCTCCTCCAGTCTCCCTGCTCCCTGCAGACTGGGCAAATGTCAATTCTACCTACAATTTCAGCACTGCATGAACACTTATGACATTCTCAATTCATTTCATAAATTACAGGCCGACTCTTTTTCTTTGTCCATCCCACGATTTTTTTTAATCCCGTTACAATGCACAGGGGTGTGGCACTGAATAGAAAATCAGAAGAGCATTGCCAGGTTCCCCTTATCAGGCTGCTTCTTGGCCAGATGCCAACTCTGACTGACCTGTGGGATGGGTCTTCCTTTTCTGAGATAGCGCTGTGTTGTATGCGGTGTCCACTCAAAAATGATATCCTACGACCCATCACCTCATTTTTAAAAACTTCTAAATATTTTTCACAATCCAAAAATCATGTTTACTATATCCAGGAATCACTGGAGCTAATAGCATCTTTGTTTTAAAAACAAGAAAGAAAAAAAATTCTGACCATATCAAAAGCAGAACAAAACAAATCTTACTTTACAGTAGAATTGGCTCCTAGGAGGTAAATGCTCTCAGAAAACTATCTGCAGTTTTATCTAATTCCAAACAAAAGATGTTACAAACGACTTGAACCAGCAGTCAGAAACATATCCTTGAACATCAAATCTACAGTGTAACACAAACCTTTGTCTGCCGGGAAGAGTGGGCTGCTTGTGATGAAAAAAATAGATACATTTTAGTTATGTGTGGTGTTGTTGACTTGACTACTCATATAAGGGAAATGCCATTGAAAGAGAACTGTATGTAAACAATCTGCTTTCTGTTTCATGTGTTCATTAGTTTTCTATGAGCAATTAAAAATCTTGACCTATATTAGTTCATTTTCAAGACACAATATAATTTGAAGCATAGTAAGAATATGTCAAATCCCCAAAAAACTCTCCTAAAGCCTTGGGATAAAAACTACCAGAGAACCCCCAGAATCTTTCTGAAATTCTGGGGCTCAGAAGCCCCTTCCTCTATCACTGCCATGTTCCTTTTCCTCTGACCACGTTGCATTGCCTTTATAGGTGCTGTTATTTCCACCAGGTAGTCACCTGGATGTCAGGATAACACAGTTCTGTAGTAAGGATGCTTCGAAGTATAAGTTGTCCATAGCGGATGGAATGTAGTCTTGGTTACTTGATACAGTTTGATTCTTCTTGCTTTATTAAAGTCAATTTTTAACAGATTGTTACATCCAATTCACTGCCAAGTCATCTGGTAAAGTTCTATCTTAAACACTGTACTATGTGTGGTTCCAACTGTGGAAAATTTTCCCCGTGCAAAGTTCAAATATTGTTTGAGCAGTCATGTTTGTATTCTCTTAGTTATCCTAAGTCTGCACTGAATTTGTCTTAACAACTCCCCTCTGATCAGCTTCCCTCTCTTAGCCTCTCTCTCTCTCTCTCTCTCTCTCTCTCTCTCTCTCTCTCTCTGATGATTTCTATGTTTAATTTTGTCCAGTTTCTCTCAAACTCAAGCTCTAGTCTTCTAACAATATCAGGAATTTTATCCTACCTATCTCTATGAGACAATTTATTTCCAATTAGTCATCCTTCCACATGGAAGACGATTTTGTGCCTTTAACTTCAGTCTTGGAGGAAAGTATTTTAATGTTATGTAATAAACTTACTAGGAAAGTATATTGCATCTTCTTTGACAAAAGGATTGGTCCTTATGATCCTGATGAAGAGACAACTCACACCTTTCTACATCCTTCGATATGAGCTTTAAAGTACAAGTTATGATCAAAATAAAAGTTAAAACAATATAAGCAAGAAAACTGATATATAAGGAAAATATATCATTGGCTGTAAGCACATGGTGATAATGACATAAATGTAAAGTTTTGGCAATGTGTGATATTTTGATATCATTATGCTTGCAATATATATTTGCAGATGCTATGTCACTAACTAAAATAACATATGCTATCCTATAAATTGATTGAAACAGTGAACTCTCTCTTTTAAAAGTACCGAATCTTTTTTTAAGAAAATGCACATAAAAGCTTAAAAAGACACATAATCTACTTCAAATGTCAAAAGAGACAATGTATATATCCCCTGGTGGGTCCAACATGGTTCAAAACAAAAATGTATTATCTGATTTGATTTAATATGACAAAATATATTACTCATCTACTATTGCCTACAAAACATATCATTATAATACCTTAATGTTTATTTCCAAAAGTGAAATTAGAAAGTGGTAGTCAAGAAATCTACTTTTCTTTAGGCTGTCTATGTTCAGAAACCTTCTACACAAATTAATTACATTGTATCAAGCACTCCATAAGATTTATTGACATATTTCTCTATGTGAGAAATTTTTACAGGACTTGGAAATTATCTGTTATCACTGACAAGTTTCTTGTGTTTTACATTGCCAGTTATACACAACATATATTCTTACATATGGTACAACTGAAGAGCTTAGTACATTCACTCAAGATTTCTAGTGGCCGTATATAACAGACCTGAGAACTGGGTAAAGGCCCGAAGGTGCTCATACACTTGCTTTGATACAATTTCTCTTCACTATGCATTGTCATGTGTGCCAAGAAGATCATGCAGTAATGAGGTCTTCCCACATACCATTTCCAGGAAGCCTCCCCAGTGTGAGTTCTTTCTATTATTTTAGGGGCACCAGGCTAAATAAAGGCATCCCCATATGCTTATATACATACATACATAGGGGTTAACTCTACTGTGAGTCATTTCACATGTTCAAATAGAATTAGAATGAGAGCCTTTCCCACAATTCTCCCAAACAGGAGAAGGTTTCTTTTACTGAATCCTTTTGTGATATCACAAAGACCTGCAGTTAGTGAAGGTGAAGAGTGAGCCCATACATTTTAGTCGTCATTTGAGACAGGGTTTAGTCCAGTTTTTCCTCAGACTTTCAATCCATCGTCCATGGTCTCCTAAGGAGACCATTAAGGTCTCCATTACAAGCTTGAGTTACCAACTCTACTTTTAAGAATATAAATATTCTTATATTTATATATTTGCATAATATGCAATGCCCCGCCTGGCCCAAAACTTGCTATATAAAGCACATAGCCCTCAAACTCAGAGATTCACCTGCCTCTGCCTACTGAGCACTGGAAGAGATTATCATTTTTAAATACCTATTTTAAGCAACTAAAGACTAGTTAACAAAATTCACTTTACAACTGGGTGCCTGACTAAGATATGATGCTGGGGAGTTTCATAAAATAGAGCAATAATTAATTAAAGCTTCAAAGAGGATGTAGCTACAAAATTTGAGGATGAGGTCAATGAACTCTTGGTTTTCACAACTGAGCCTAATAAAAATGGAGTGAGCCAGCGCCTTCAACAGTGACTCACATTAAGTCATTTATAGCCTCATTCGGAATGGAGCCACTGTGCCTTAGCACAATTAAGAAAATCACCACAGCTCTCAAAAGATTTTAGCCTAATTCACTGGCATTGTCAACTGCCTGCTATGACAGCTGACCTGTCACATAAAGGTGGGTAAGAGAGAATGCTAATATTAGTTGTATCCAGGCTCCCACGACGGAAGGGTGCTTTCACCAAAGATCACCATCAATTATGCAGTTGGAGTATACCTAGAATAGAGCGGGGACAAGCTACACTTCATTTTATAAAAATAGGCAGTAATTACATCTAACTCTTTCTGTTGTGATTACCTACAAAGTGTCTCAGGAGCAGAAAGAACTAGGGAGGATTGTGGCCAGAAATGTCACGGGTAAGAAAACAAAGGTACATTTAGTGCCAGACAGGAAAATGGATTGCCAGATGGTGGTTTCAGGAGACATTGTTTAGGAGCAGGGGGAGCAGACAGAAATGCCAGGAGAAACTCGGGTGAGGCAGAGTCATAAGGGAGTCATTTATACAGAAATGCTGATCGAAACAGTTAAATGAAGAGGGAAACTGTGAGAAGACGTCCCAGTAGAAGCTGCCATACTAAGCATTTTTCCAAATGAAGTTGATAGCTTGCCGTGTCACATGATGGAGATAAGCATTTGTCACTGGTCATAGACACTTGAAGGCTGGAGACAGAATGTGATTGGTTGAGTGCATCAAATCAGCTATAGTAACATATCGCAGAAATGCTGCTACACCCCCGTTACTCCTTAGTAACAAGTTGAATAGTTACCAAATTTGAGCTTTGGGTGATACTTCAATCATCGTTGCTACATCCTCATAACAATGTGTTTGTATCTGCTTAACCTTTCAAGCATTAAGAAAAACCTCCATATTTAAGCTTTATCCTAAGTACCCGAGATATCATTAATTACTCATTCATTAGATCTTTTGCAAACCTCCATTAACAGAAGTGTATGACTTTCACAATCCAAGCAAGTTATCTGTGTGACAGTTGGAACCAATCTGTGTGCCACTGCTAATGAACAGATGCCTTGCTGAAAGCTGCAATGCATACTTGGGGCTTGCTTTCCTCTAGGGTCTCACTTGTTTTTTTGTTTATCTTTTTAAATCATAAGTGTGATGTGTGCCTGTGTGTGTGTGTGTGTGTGTGTGTGTGTGTGTGTGAGAGAGAGAGAGAGAGAGAGAGAGAGAGAGAGAGAGAGAGAGAGAGAGAGAGAACATAGCCACACTAGTGTACAGCCTCAGGTGTCATTCCACAGTTGTTATCCACCTTGTTTTAAGACAAGATCTCTCACAGACCTGGAGCTAACCATTTTGGCTTGGATAGCTGACCAGAAAGTCCTAGGGATCTGCCTGCTTCTGTCTTCCCAGACACTATGCACATGCATTTTCACATGAGTGCTAAGGATACAGTGCAGGTCCTTGTGTTAACCCTGTTTAGTGTCAACTAAACAATTTGCTAAGAAGTAAAAAAGAATACATTCTTTAAAAAAAAAAGAATACATTCTTTTAACTCACAAAGATACTCTACTGAGAAAAGGCTTATGTTTGAGAGTTGGCTCAGACAATCTTTGAAACCTTAGGAGGTTCATCAGATACTAAAGACAACTGAATATCTGTATTCCCAAATCCTGGCTTCATTTATTGAATAGAATTTTGAGAGGTCCTACTGCTCATTTCAAAGTTTTTTATTTTACTAGATATTTTCTTTATTTACATTTCAAATATTATCCCCTTTCCTGGTTTCCCCTCCGAAAACTCCTTAGCCCCTCCCCCCTCCCCATTGCTTACCAACAAACCCAATCCCACTTCCTGGTCCTGGCATTCCCCTGCACTGGGAGATCAAACCCTCATAGGACCAAGGACCTCTTCTCACATTGTTGACCAACAAGGCCATCCTTTGCTAAATATGCGACTGTAGCCATGGGTCCCTCCATGTGTATTCTTTGGTTGGTTATTTAGTCGCTGGGAGCTCTGGGGGTACTGGTTGGTTCATATTGTTGTTCCTCCTATGGGGCTGAAAACCCCTTCAGCTCCTTAGGTCCTTTCTCTAGCTCCTCCACTGGGGACCCTGTGCTCAGTCCAATGGTTGGCTGAAAGCATACGCCTCTGTTTTTCAGACAATGGCAGAGCCTCTCAGGAGACAGCTATATCAGGCTTCTGTTAGCAAGCACTTGATGACATCCACAATAGTGTCTGGGTTTGGTGACTGTATGTAGAATGGATCCCCAGGTGAGGCAGACTCTGGATGGCCTTTCCTTCAGTCTCTGCTCCACACTTTATCTCTGTATCTCCTGCCATGGGTATTTTGTTCCCCTTCTGAAAAGGATGGAAGTATCCACACTTTGATCTTTCTTCTTCTTGAGCTTCATGTGGCCTGTGAATTGTGTCTTGGGTATGCCAAGTTTCTTGGCTAATATCCACTTATCAGTGAGTGCATACCATGTGTGTTCTTTTGTGATTGGGTTACCTCAATGATATTTTCTAACTCCATCCATTTGCCTAAGAATTTCATGAAGTCATTGTTTTTAATAGCTGAGTAGAATCCCCTTGTATAAATGTATTTTCTGTATCCATTCCTCTGTTGAGGGACATCTGGATTCTTTCCAGCTTCTGGATATTATAAATAGGACTGCTATGAACATAGTGGAGCATGTGTCCTTATTACATGTTGAAGCATCTTCTGGGTATATGCCCAGGAGTGGGTCCTCAGGTAGTGCTATGTTCAATTTTCTGAAGAAACGTCAAATTGATTTCTAGACTTGTTTTATCAGCTTGCAATCCCACCAGCAATGGAGGAGTGTTCCTCTTTCTCCACATCCTCTCCAGCATCTGCTGTCTCCTGAGTTTTTGATCTTGGCCATTCTGATTGGTGTGAGGTGGAATCTCAGGGTTGTTTTGATTTGCATTTCCCTGATGACTAAGGATGTTAAACATTTCTTTAGGTGCTTCTCAGCTATTCGAGTTTCCTCAGTTGAGAGTTCTTTGTTTAGTTCTCTGCCTCATTTTTAATAGGGTTGTTTGGTTCTCTGGAGTCTGACTTCTTGAGTTCGTTGTATATATTGGATATTAGCCTTCTATCAGATGCAGGGTTGGTAAAGATCTTTTCCCAATCTGTTGGTTGCCATTTTGTCCTATTGACAGTGTTCTTTGGCTTTGCAATTTTATGAGGTCCCATTTGTTAATTCTTGATCTTAGAGCATAAGCTATTGGTGTTCGATTCAGAAAAATTTCCCCTGTGCCCATGTACTCGAGGCTCTTCTCCACTTTCTTTTATATTAGTTTCAGTGTATCTGGTTTTATGTGGAGGTCCTTGATATACTGGGATTTGAGCTTTGTACAAGGAGATAAGAATGAATCAATTTGCATTCTTCTACATGCTGACTGCCAGTTGACCCAGCACCATTTGTGGAAAATGCTGTCTGTTTTCCACTGGATGGTTTTAGCTCCTTTGTCAAAGATCAAGTGACCATAGGTATGTGGGTTCATTTCTGGGTCTTCAATTCTATTCCACTGATCTTCCTGCCTGTCTCTGTACCAATACCATACAGTTTTTATCACTATTGTTCCGAGGTAGAGCTTGAGGTCAGAGATGGTGATTCCACCAGAAGTTCCTTTATTGTTGAGAATACTTTTTGCTATCCTGGGTTTTTTGTTATTCCAGATGAATTTGTAAATTTCTCTTTCTAACTCTATAAAGAATTGAGTTGGGATTTTGATGGGATTGCATTGAATCTGTAGATTGCTTTTGGCAAGATGACCATTTTTACTATATTAATCCCACCAATAAATGAGCATGGGAGATCTTTCCATCTTCTGAGGTCTTCTTCAATTTCTTTCTTCAGAGACTTGAAGTTCTTGTCATACAGATCTTTCACTTGCTTGGTTAGAGTCATACCAAGGTATTTTATATTATTTGTGACTATTGTGAAGGGTGTTATTTCCCTAATTTCTTTCTCAGCCTGTTTATCCTTTGAGTAGTGGAAGGCCACTGATTTATTTGAGTTAATTTTATATCCAGCCACTTTTCTGAAGGTGTTTATCAGGTTTAGAAGTTCTCTGGTGGAATTTTGGGGGTCACTTAAGTATACTATCATATCATCTGCAAATAGTAATATTTTGACTTCTTCCTTTAGAATTTGAATCCCTTTGACCTCCATTTGTTGTCTAATTGCTGTGGCTAGGACTTCGAGAACTATATTGAGCAGATAGGGAGAAGAGTGAGCAGCCTTGTCTAGTCCCTGATTTCAGTGGGATTGTTTCAGGTTTCTCTCCATTTAGTTTGATGTTGGCTACTGGTTTGCTGTATATTACTTTTACTATGTTTAGTTATGGGCCTTGAATTTCTGATCTTTCCAAGACTTTCATCATGAAGGGGTGTTGGATTTTGTCAAATGCTTTCTCAGCATCTAATGAAATGATCATGTGGGGTTTTTTTTCCTTTGAGTTTGTTTATATAGTGGCTTATATTGATGGATTTCCATATATTGAACCATCCCTTCATTCCTGGGATGAAGCCTTCTTGATCATGGTGTATGATCGTTTTGATGTATTCTTGGATTCGGTTGGCAAGAATTTTATTGAATATTTTTGTATAGATATTCATAAGGGAAATTGGTTTGAAGTTCTCTTTCTTTGTTGGGTCTTTGTGTGACTTAGGTATCAGAGTAATTGTAGCTTCATAGAACGAATTGGGTAGTGTTCCATCTGTTTCTATTTTGTGGAATAGTTTGGAGAGTATAGGTATTAGGTCTTCTTTGAAGGTCTGATAGAACTCTGTACTAAACGCATCTGGTCCTGGGCTTTTTTTGGTTGGGAGACTTTAATGACTATTTACTAATAAAGATGCTGCCTGTGAAGGATAGTCACTTAACACAAAAAACTAAACCCATTCATGTGGCAGTGTATTCACTTTATGTTCCTATAAACCTAACTGAAATCTCAACTAATGAAGAGAAAGGGATTATGGGGTTTCAAGTTTCAGACACCCCGGTCCTTAATCAGTTGACCCCATTGTTTTAGAGTTCCTTGTAAAATGGCACTTCCCTGTAGGAACATTTGACAGAGAAAAATCATTCACATCACAGACAGGAAGCAAAATTAAAAGGAAGAGTGTTGACCACAATCCATAATTCCCTACAAAGGAGCATTCATAATAACTGAAAAATCCCCATTATATCCCACCTCTTAAAGGCTTTACATTGTCCTAATAATGTCACCTAAGGACTAGGCCTTTAACATGGGAGTCTTTGAGGCACATTTAAGATCTAAACTATAAGGAAAGAATGTACAATAATTTCAGATGTAGTAAAGTTTGGTGTGTGCTACAAACCTTCCATGGAGAAGCTTGGGATCTTGTCACTAGACCACCTGCCTGCCTTCTGAGCTTTGCTGGCCTTATTATTTTGTCTTTTTTTCACTTAGCTCATCAGTTAATCATTTCCTTTAATTAGATGCTAAGAGGGCAATGTGATATCTAGGAAGCAGAAGCCAGGACCAGCTTCTAATTATAAACTACTGAAAACAAAAGTGGTTTGGTATCAGATCAGATGAACTCTGGAGAATGTTAGTACATAAATTGTATTCCTTTTCACTCTTCTTTTAATGAGTAATACATTTTTATGTATTTACTCTCTGTGTGTGTATGTTTCTGTACACATGCATGTGCACACTTGTGTGCATGTGTATTTGTGCACGCGCGCGCGCACACACACACACACACACACACACAGGCATCACAATTTTCAGGGGTGGCACTCTTCTTCCACCACTTGGACCAGAGATTGAACTCTGGTTAGTGGTCAGGCTTGGAGACAAACTAAGTCATTTTTCCAGCTCCCTGTTTACTTTTCTAAGTCTGCCATGCTGTGCTAACTTTATAAAAAATATTTGATTATTTGATGTTATAAAATCTTAGAAGGAAGCAGTGACTAACTTTCATGACCTTGAATTTGGCAATGTATTCTTAGATGGCACCAAATGTATGAACAAGAGCAAAAATAGATATATTGGACTTCCTCCAAATGTAAAGCTTTTATACATCAAATACATTATCAAGAAACTGAGAAGACATAGCAGGATTGCCAAGCTTCATCCAAAAAGGGCCTTGGATCCGAGAATACATAAAGAATTGAACAAAGAAGGTTTAAACAACCTGACTTTGAATAATGAGCAAAGAAACGGTGTAGACATTTCTAAAGGGAGATAAACAAATGGTCAATAAACACATGAAAAGATGCTTACTATCACCAAGCACTAGGAAAGTACAAGTGAAGACTCCACTGAGACACTAGTTCATACTCAAGATGATGGTTCTCATTCTTTATAAAACAAAAATGTTTATAAGTATATAAAAAATGGGAGACCCTATGTATTGCTTGTGTGTATAAAATAGTGAAATTAATGTGGAAAACAGTATAGTGTAGACTTTTCCTCAAAAAGCTCAACTTAAATTACTATATGATTCAACAATCCCATTCTTGGAAAAATCGATAAAAGAATTTAAGACAGGTAGGAAACCAAATGCAGGCACATGAAGGTCTATAGAGGCATTAGTCTCAAAGGAATGCTATATTCAGTTCCCAGCACTCACTTGGCAGTTCACAACCATCCCTAACACCAGTTTCAGAGAGTCTGATGGTCTTGTCTAGCCTCCATAAATAGCAGGCATGCACATGGTACACAGGCATACCTAAAGGCAAAACACTTATACACATAAAGTAAAAATAAAACTCTTTTAAAGAAATTCTAAAAATAAATTAAATACTGACCCATGTTATGATAAAAGCAACATCACCACCATCATACTAAGTCAAGAAGCTTGATACAAAAGCTCACACATTTCTGTTAGGATGACAGAAATCTCTTGGAACTTACTAAACTGTAAGTTGTAAAGCAATGTGGACACACTTGATGCCACTGAAATGCATATTTTTAAACAGGTTAATTGTGTGCAAACTTAACCTTGATTTTAGAAAGTCAATAGATAATTGCTATTGAATGAACTGGCATGCAAATTTGAAATTAGACTTAATGGAGAATTGATGAATATTTAGTTCAGACAAGCGATATTAACTTGAACTTATCTGGCTTTCTGAATTGACTGCAAGACCCTTGATAGTGTTAGATGTTGAAGCTGATAAGACAGTGTATGGAACAAACCAGGAATGATAGAAGCACAGCTGTTCTGTGGTGTGCTAGTTGGGGGGATGGGGTCCACAGAAGAGGTGACTGGGAGACTACAATACCTTTCTATGGAAAGCCAGATAGATCTATTTTGGAGACACAGATTGTGGTCAGAAGACCTAGGAAGTCTCACCAGGAGGCTGTACTTTCTGTTCCATGAAAGCCAATTTCATTAACTTCTACAGAGAATGCCTTGATACAAGAAGTCAGGAGAAACTATCTAAAACCCCTAATTAAAGAGATTAACTTTAAATTTCCTTCTTCCTGGTGTCTCACAGACCTCATCTCCAAACTGGTTCAAAGCTATTAGCACTCCAAGGATGATTCTTGAACTTGGTTACATGTGCATTTTGATATACTACTGATATGTACATATTATAAGTACGTATAGAACTAGGTTTTCTCTTCCACTTGTTAAAAAAAGTCTATATTACTTTTAAATTGGAGAAAAAGGGAATTTTTAATAATTATTACACATGGGACAGTTCCATCTAGTTAGATAAAAAATAAAATGAAAAACATCCACATGTCTTGGGAGTAGGGGTGGATTCTCAGACTGGAAAATCAAACAAGTCTTCCATTAGGATGTTTTCTTGGCTAGAAATATTCAGAACAGTCAAACTAAGAGCAGATTAAATGTAGGGACTTGTTAAATATAATTTGAAGAGATGTGACAGGAGGTTATCTCTCTTGCTGAATAATGCCATATTTCTCCATAATGTCATTTTCTATATCACCTTTCTAATATAAGGATATTAAAAAGTATAGGATATTAGAATAAGGATATTAATATAATACAAATATATAAACAAATATAAATATAAAATAAGGATATCAGAAAGCTTGATATTTTTGAACAACTTGGCACAACATGCCACCCAGGTAGCAGATAATCTACATACACTTAAGACAAAGATAAGTGGAGAAGAGAGCAGGAAAACACCAACCCAAGGTGCTCTCTGTCAGGCCTGGGAAGCTCTCCTAGGAAACTCACAGTACAGTCTGCTTATGCAAGCACAGACTCACATGCCCATGTCGGGATGCAGGGGAGGCAGAAAGAAAACTGCTAACATTTCCAGCCTCTAACAGGTAGAAGACTGGGAACAGAGGAAAGGCTGGGAATGGAGTTTTAGGTTAAGCAACCTTAATTTATTTGTCACTTTTTCTTGTAAAATGTTAAAGATATTCTTAGGTGAGACACTTTTTAAAAAGATTTTATTTGTATGGAACTTTAATTGTGTGTGCCTCTGTGCATCTGTGTCTGTGCGTGTATCTCTGTGTGTGTCTTTGTGTGCATGTGA
The DNA here is from genome assembly GCA_036184795.1 of Tokudaia tokunoshimensis. NCBI lineage: Eukaryota > Metazoa > Chordata > Mammalia > Rodentia > Muridae > Tokudaia > Tokudaia tokunoshimensis. Next base: position 38,153,553 of record BTHU01000018.1, on the reverse strand, counting down.
GTCTGTATGCCTGTGTGTTAGGAGGTGTCTGTGTCTGTGTGTGAGTCTCTGGGTGTGTGTGTGTGTGTGTGTGTGTGTGTTGGGGTGGGGGGTCTGTGTGTGGTTCTCTGTGTGTGTCTGGGCAGGTGACTACCCGTGCCTCCAGAGACCAGAAGAAGATGTCAGATGACCTGAAGCTGCAGTTACAGATGGTTGTGAGTCACTAAATGTGGGTTCTGGGAATCAAACTTGGGTCCTCTGAAAGCACAATCACTCTTAATGTCTGAGTCATCTCTCCATTCTTAGTTATCAGGCATAATTGAGTTTGTGCCTGATAAACAAGAACACAGGAAATATGTTAGGTCTATATCAATCTTGTAACCTAGGAAGTATATAATTGCTTAATTTTCACACTATCACAGGAAAAAAGAAAACTGTTATTTTACACTTTAAACTCATGCCGTTTCTATTTAGATCTTCAACAATCTTGATATATATATATATATATATATATATATATATATATATATATAAATATACTCATTTAATTTTAGCTCATTTAAAAGAAAGAACTTGAGAGCTGGGGATGTAAGAGACACAAAACAGGCTACAAAATCATCTATTTACCCAAATGTAGTCCTTCAAGGAGTCTGGTTTAGAGCTCAGGATGCTTGACAATAAACTTTTAATTTGAAAATTAGATTTTCTCTGTAATCTTCCTTTCCTTTAAACACCCAATTATTCACATGTACTTATGTGGGTACACACACACACACACACACACACACACACAAAGCAGAATTAGAATGAGCAGAGGAGAAGGAAGCCATTATTTAAACCTTGGCCTGGGTAAAAGAAGGTCATGTATGAATATCTAAATGCTAAGAAATTACTCTTCTCCTAGGGAATGCAAATCTATTTTAAGTTTTTACACCTGAAAATTTGGTTTATGCAGCAATATTTCAGGAAAGGGCAGCCAAATTTGTGATGACCTAAAATTCATTTAATTTACAAACAAATCCAGCTTCCTCTGTGTTACTCACCAAACCTATCTCATCCAACCAGGCAAAGTGAGTCTAGCTGACAACTTCCCTCCCTGCAGCAAATGCTCGCATCGACTGGCAGAATCTCCCAGCTGTGGATCTGTAATTACTTTCTGAATTGTGAAGAACAGATTAAATGGCTACATATGAATCTGAATATTACCATCTACAAATCTCTCTGCTAACTGATTACCATGAGTTATTAAATGAGTTTCCCATGCTCCAAGAGCATTTCCTGTGCTGGCGTATCCTTTGTGGTAATACATATTTTGCCTCTGACAAATGATTCAAAAAGTAAAATATGAGCTTCAAACAAAATGAAGCCAAGGATGTAGTAGAAAGGATTTCAGGAAAGGTGTAGATATATCTTGTGGAAGAACATTAAAAAACATTTTCAAAGGCAGAGAAGGGAAGCTTTTTAACATTTATTTATGAATATTAGACTTCATTTACCAAAAGAACAAAAATCTTCATAAAGTATGTTTATGGGTTTTGAGCATTAATAACTTGGGCTACAACTGTGAGAAAGATAATCTACAAATATCACGTACAGGGAAAATACAGTCTCTTCTATTTTGTCAAGATGGACTTCTAATCTGCCATCCCTATGCCAACCATCTTTTTCATTTATTACAGCATCTGGAGAAGGAGGATGACACATACAACAGGATAGTGCAGTTGTTCTACACATTAATGAGTGTCCTCTTACCAGTCTTTTACAGATCGCCATCAAGTCTACGGTCTTACTCATTAAGGTTACATGACACACTGGATCTTTATAAAGTCTTCTACAGATACCTAGCTTTCTCATTCCACTTTGGCAGGCTCCCACAGTACTATGTATTGTGCTTGGGAAGTACATTCTAATCTCTTCTGTTTATCTTCACAATATCCATGATGAATGGTGTCACCTCTGAACAAGATAGTGATGGTTAATATGGAAGGCAGGAGAAGCTGCTGGCCTTTCACAGAGACTCTACCACAGTCCAAGACTGAGAGAACAAGTTATCCTGTTGCAAATGTCAGGCAGACAGACTTGAGAACCTCCTAGTAGAACCTAAGGAAAGAGTTTGACCTGAGTACTAACAGCAGCACTTTGGTGAGGATAGAGTTTGGGCACTGGGATAGTAGTTTATATACTTTACAACAGTCCAGTGGAAAAAATATAATTACCTTCACTAAATAAGTAAAACATAAATCTAAAAATGGCGGTAAATTCGTATCCTTCACTGACTATTGTCAGAGTGGGAAGTAACAGAGAAGTTATCTGACTCTTACTGGTATAATCTTGTTATAATTTGAAAAGGGGATAAATTATATTTCCTTTATATGGTTATTGGGGGATGCATTGAGAGAAAACTGTGTAAAATCCTAAGCCCTACACTCATAGAACTATCTCTGCTCTACTGTTGACTTTGCAAATCTGCCCAAAGATTCATTTTGAATGCTTGGCCCTGGGATGGTGATGTTATTTTGGGAGGTTCTAAAAACATTGGGAGGTAGGGGCCCCACTGGACAGTCTTTAAAGGTTACAACCCACCCCTCACTCCTGCTTGCTCTCTCCTTCTTGGTCTGCGGTGACATGGAAAGCTTTCTCTGCCATATGCAGCATTGTTTCTCCAGGTATTTTGGTCACAGGCAAAATTAAGTAGTGCAGTGTTGCACAAGTTCTGTTCAGTTAATGACAGCACTGAATACTTGCATGGGCTGAGTTGTCTATAAAGGCTGTCCTGAGTGTTGACATATTAATGTATCACTTACCTGGTCCAACATCTCTAGGAGAATTACAATTATAATAATGAGAAAGCTAAGTTATCAGTAAATGCTGAGATGTTAGTACATAGGAAGGTCTGCCTCAAAGGGGGAGGGGAAACAAGATGGCAGAGCAGGTAAAGAAGACCTAAGTTTGATCCTTAAAATCCCTGGTGGAAAGAGAACTGACTCCCAAAAGTTGTCTCCTAACCTTCATTCACAACTGAACTCACACACAGCACACACACACACACACACACTAATACTAATAACAAGAAGGAGAGAAAGAGGAGGAGGAGGAAGAGGAACAGTAAGAGGAAGAGGAAGAAGAGAAGAAGGATGAGGAGAAGAAGAATTTAAAGCATTTAAAGATTATTAGGAGACATTCAGAACTTTACAGCTAGTGTAAAGACAAGGAGGAGCCGATGGCATGTAAATAGAAGTCTAATATCACTATGAATTAGTGGAGTGGCTCTGTCTGTTGTTGGACCAGTAGGAGAGGTGATCAGCAGGATGCAGGATGAAGGCTTAGCAGCTGGAGGGCAGGCAGGATCTGTGACCTGCAGGATGGTAGCTGTGCTTGCAAGCAGAGTCTGCAGAAAGAGGCACCCTCTGGAGCTCCCTTGGTATTTTCAAAAACACTTCTTGACCATTTTACTAAATTTCATCACAACTGGGACTTGCTGTTCAGAACAGAATTTGAGGAAATACCATTGTCCCTCCATATCTGTGAGTTTACCAACTGCGAATTGAAAATATTTTTAAAAAGACATCTCTACCTTTTTACATATACATACAGACTTTTTAAATGTTATTCCCTAAATAATACAACACCCTAAATATTTACAGCTGATGTTGTAATAAGTATTTTAAGTAATCTGTTGATCATTTAAAGCGTATGAAAGGATGTATACAAGCCAAACACAAATCCTATGCCATTTAATACAGGGACATAAGCAGCCATGGGGTTTAGTACTGTGGGGAACTAATAATCCCTATGGAAATAAGGTGCGATTGTGTTTTAAAATAAAGAACAGTAACTGTTAAATTTATGTACTAAAGATATATTAGCTTAATACCTTCTTTAATAATTCAAGCTTACTTTGAGATGAAATCTCTTATTTAAACCATCTTCGCAGGCAGTTCACAGCACGCTGAAATGGCCTGACAAAAGAGTGTTTGTGGGACTGCAAGATAGCTCAGTGATCAAAGTGCTTGCTGTGCAAGCATTGAGGACCTCAATTTGATTCCCAGGATCCATGTAAAAAGGCAGGTGTCCAGTACACACCTGTAAGCCCAGTGTGGCAGAGATAGAGGCAGAGGGATCTCAGGGCTTACTGAGGGATCCTGTCGCAAAAACTAAAGTAGGCCATGAAGCTGATCCTTGGGTAAAAATGTTTGCCACACAAATCTGACAACCTACACTTGATCCCTGGAGCCACATAAATAGCAGGATGTAAAGCTCCTCCTGTTGGTGACCCCGGCACTCCAATGGTGAGATGGGAGATGGAGTCCAGAGAGTCAGCTGGAAGCTCAAGTGCACACTAGCCTTCAGTACACCATGCAGCAACAGAAACAAAGGAAATTTTGCTTCAAAACAAATGGAACGAGGGAAACAACTAACCCCCAAACTGGTCCCCAACCTCTACACATGCACCGGGCCTGTACAAGCAGACATACCAACTCATATGATTAAGGTAAATTAGTTAATTAAAAATAAGGTAGACAGGGAGTGAAGAGACCACTTGATGTCAACTTCTAGCCTCCATAAGCATGGGTACACAAATGCTTACACTCATATAAATCTATTCACCATAAATATTATATGCATCATACACACACACAGGGAAGGAGGGGAGAGAGATAATTATGAAACTACTGTTTCATTTCTAGAATATTTTTCTAATGGAAAATCAAGTTATAAATAATGGACAAATTTCAAAAGTGGCTCATAAGAACTTATTTTAAATCTTAATGCAGCTAGAATAGGAATTTATACAAATCATCTTGAAGAGATCCATTATAAGTCTTCAACAAACTGAGCTGAGCACAATACAGCAGATGCGGCATATGTGCTGAGAAATTATAAATTATATGGGGCTTATCCTCCTTGTAGAGTTCTGTAGCATATTAATTACTTTTCTCATTGCTACAACAACATGCCTAACAAAAGCAACGTAAAGAAGGAATTTATTTTAGCTACAGTTCAAAGTCATAGCCCATCATGGTGTCAGGAGAATGAAGCAGTTGGTTGTGTTGCATATGTACTTAGAATGCAGAAAAGGAGCAGGTCAGTGGTGGTGCACGCCTTTAATCCCAGCACTTGAGAGGCAGAGGCAGAGGCAGGCAGATTTCTGAGTTCGAGACCAGCCTGGTCTACAGAGTGAGTTCCAGGTCAGTCAGGGCTACACAGAGAAAAGGATAGATGTTGGTGTTTAGGTTGCTTTTTCCTTAAAAATTTCTTTTAAGTATTAAAAAGTTGTTTTTTATGTTTGTGTGGCTGCCCAGCTTTCTCCTTTGTTTTCAGCTTGGGACTCTGTTTATGGAATGATGCCATGCACAGTTAAGGTGGGTCCCTCAACATTAATTAATCCAACCTAGAAAATCTCTCAGTCCCACAGGCTTGGGGACAACCTTAGGTGATTTTAGATTCCATCAAATAGACAATTGTCTTAGTCAATGTTCTACTGCTGTGAAGAGATACCATGATCATGGCAACTTTTATAAATGAAATTTATATAATTTATATAAATTTAATCGAAGCTTATAGTTTTCAGTTTAGTACATTGTGATCATGGCAGGGAGCATGGTGACATGCAGACATGTTGCTAGAGAACCTCTGGTTCCACAGGCAAGAGGAAGAGAGAGACATGGAAACTGACTTGGGCTTTTGAGACCTTAAACCCAGATCCAGTGACATACTTCCTCCAACAAGGCCACACCTCCTAACCCTTTCAAATAGTGTCACTCCCTGGTAATCAAGCATTCAAATCTAAGCTATGGGGGACATTCTTATCCAAACCACCACATTCCACTCCCTGGCCTCCATAGGCTTGTAACCATAATTTGGATAATGCAAATATTCATTCAGTGCAACTTCAAAAGCCTCCATAGACTATAGCAGTCTCAACACTGTATTTTTTAAAATTTTTTATTAAGATTTATTTAATGTATATGAGCATCCTGTCGCTGACAGACCAGAAGAGGGCATCAAATCCAATTACAGATGGTTGTGAGCTACTGTGTGGTTGCTGGGAATTGAACTCTCTCATGACTTTTGAAAGAGAAGACAGTACTCTTAATTACTGGTGAGCCATCTCTCCAGCCCAACACTGCTTAAAAGTCCAAAATGCCAAGTTATTAGAAACTTCCTGTTCCAGGTCAATATATAAAGTTTAGATTAATATTCTTTCTCCAAAGAGAAAGGAGTTAGATTATATATAAGTCATTTGCTAGATAGTAGAGATTAATGGATCAAAAAGCTCAACATATAGGAGCCTTAGAGCAGAGGATAGGATATATTCCTTGTCATGATGTATTGGAAGTATGTGATTTGCTTTTTCATTTTGATTATAGGGGATTACAGTTATAAGATTTCCTTGAGTCTCAGAAAGGACTTTGAACTTTGGCTGGAAATTGAATTAGTGCAAAGTCACACTGCAGAAATGATGTTTGGAATGTCTTCATGTGCATGACTGCCCACACTTAGACACTGCTAGAAGCTCTTCTGTGAATTGTTCGAAAACTTGCCCTTTACTAAAGCATCACTAAACTCAAATTCAAAATCTTGAGCAGGAACATCCAACTGCTTTTGTTCAGTGGAAGTCTTTAAGCGCCACCATTTCTAAGAATCACACAGCATGGATTCCATCAAAATAGATTCTGGGTAGCCAAGAGAATACAAATGTTTACTGCACATTGCTTGTAACACTTTATCAAAGTTTTATTGTAATAAAAGCAGATCATTCCAATGTAAGATTTTCGAACTATTTGCAAAGGCAACGGAAGGTCTGCTCAAGAACTATATCCATTGGAACAAGGGATTATGTGGTTCCCAGTCCCAGCTACATCCATAACACCTGCTGCACCTGAGGCTCAGGGATAATTGAGAAAGAGGGAGTGGAATGACTGGAAGATCCAGAGGAACAGGAAGTTTGTATGAGACTGAGTCTCCTAGAAACCCATGAATTTTCATATCAGTATGGGTGCCTAAACAACACCTGGACAAGGACAAAATCAACAGACATCCAAATATGGAAAAAGAAAAGCTCAAGGCTGCAACCTCAGAGCTATAGGCAACTAAGTGGGAGAAACAGTCTTCCCCTAGGAAGAGCACACCAATTTGTCATCCAATACCAAATGTTCAGGCCTGAAAATATACATATAACTAACATTATAGACTGAGCAGGATGTGTGTGTGTGTGTGTGTGTGTGTGTGTGTGTGTGTGTGTGTGTACAACTAAAGAAAAAGAGGCCAGAGATTTGAGGGAGGGCAAGATAAGATAGGTTCATGGGAAGAGTTGAAGGGAGGGAGGAAAGGGAAATGGGAAAATGATGCTTTAATTAGGAAAAGTACCTTCATTGGCCAACTTCAACACTATCCTAGGTACCACTGATTTGTTTCTTTTATCTTGAAGCAAGCAATTTCATCAAGATTTCGACTTACTGGGAAAGTTTCATTTTTTATCAGAAATCTCCATGTATATAAAGGTGTAGGTACATTTTACATATGAAATGAAAGTCTCAGAGAGGGTAACTAGAAGCGACTTGGTTATTGTGGATTATAAACAGATTTGGAATGTTAATTTCTTCTGTCTTATTTACTCTATTTAATCAAAACTTAAGTAAAATAATTCAAAGATACAATCTCCTGTAGGAAATGCTTGACATTTATTTTTATGAGTAATAGCAATTTGAAAGACACAGATGGCTGAGAAAATTTACTACAAATGAAATTGAATTCATTCATTATAATCCAGATTGCATAATGCTATTCAAAGCTTTACATTTCACTTGGAAAGAAAACTAATTATTAAGATTGCTTTTTACAAATTAGTCTTCTGGCCCATTTTTTAATAGAATTGAGACTAGAGCCAAACCTATTTGTTCTGACTTAGCTATGTCTGAGATTGAAACTTTTATATCTGGGTTTCCATACATACTTTTAAACCCAAATGAATGTTTATATTAAGATTACAAATTTTGAGAATAATAATTTTAGAGGAGCATGCATCACTATCATGCCAAACTCAGTATTTGAGTGTATACTCCTTGGCAATTTTAATTATTAAGGGAATTTTCACATTACCTAATATTTTCATTTCTCTACCACTTCCATTTTTTTTTTCTGCAAAGGAAAAAGAGAAAATTTCTGTTCAGGTAATTATGAAGTGTGCAAGTTGTGTCCTTACTAGGTACACAGAATGCTGGGACTCAGTTCTGGTCTGGGAAAGGGGGCTTTGGCTACTGAGAATGATTACAGTCTGGTCAGTAGTCCAGTGGTTTCACAAGCTTGGTCAAACTTCCAAGGCTCATCAGTAGAAAGGTAGATGGCACAAGAAAGGGTTTCAGTGTGGTTGTTAGGTTTAGCAGCCAGATGAGGCAAGTACACAGTCCATTATGCAAGAGACCTGCACTTGGCTAACTGCCATGATGGAGCAGATTTGGAAAGGAGGGGGCTCAAGTGGAGCCAAATGGAGAAAGGATGGAAACAGAGGTCTACACCTGGGGTGGAGGGTGCAGAATCTCAAAACTTTATATCTTTCCTCATCTGTTAGGAAGAACAGAGACCAGAAGGAACCTAGGAAAGTATTTATAGGTGCATATCCAGAGACCTAGGTAATGAGCTAGAAAAACAGGTCATCAAAAGGTACTAAGGTTGACATTTCCCATGACCTTTCATCAACTTAGCAGTGACCAGTCCCAAGTCATCCCAGGCACCTCCACATGTTTCTTCGTGTCACTATGTCGCTATTTATTTTGGTGATTAGCTAAAATGCACTGGGCTCACCTGCCCATATACAGCTTCTTCCAAGGCCTGTATACAGCTTGTTCTAGGTCACACTAAATCAGTGGCCAGGACCAGATGTCTCAGCTGGTAACTCTGCTTTAAGGATCCAACTCCAAATATAAGCAGTTCTACCCCTCAGGAACTGAAATGGAAGGCAGACAGCCAATGGGTCACCAGAACTGGAAAGTGACACCAAGTCAGGCTAAAGTCACTGCTTTAAAACATGCAAAGCAGGAGTCAGTATCTGGAAAGCATATGGTATGCAAGACTCAGCTCAGTCAGTAGTGCCTGCTTCAGCTGTACTGAAATCCTGTCCCTGGGGTTCTGCCACTCCTTCCCATAGATTTCTAAAACTCCCTTGAGGCAGTCAGTGTAACAGAATGATCCCCAATCTCTGTCTCCAACCATGTATTAACTAGAAATGGTTTTTATCTTTATGTTGTAATAGACATTCACCCTCCCTTCCTCCCTCTTCCTCCCCTCCTCTCTCCGTTGACTCCACCAAGTGAGCTGATATTTGAAGTATGCTCCACCACATCTTCCGAGCTTCTCTGATCCTCCTGCACCCACCTTTCTAGTGCTGGAATTACAGGCGGGTACCACCACACTTAGTTTTGTGGTAAGGATCAAACTTATGCAGGTGAGAATTTTACCAGTTGAGCTACATCTCCAGCCTATCTAGGCTTACTCTGAAGGCTGGCCCTAAAACGGATTTTCTCCTTTGGTGGTGGGGTGTATTATGGGATAAAGACCGAAAGACCTTTCCTTCTTTCCTGTTTTTCTGACTAGGCTTCTCTGCTCTTTTGCAAAGCGTGAGGCTGTGTGTAGACATTGAACTTGGCTCACCGTCTCTTTTGATCACCTTCACCCATGCTTCACCTATCCTCTGCTCTAAGGTTCCTGTATATTGATCCATTAATCTCTACTATCTAGCAAATGACTTATATATAACCTAACTCCTTTCTCTTTGGAGAAAGAATATTAATCCAAACTATATATTGACCTGGAACAGGAAGTTTCTAATAACTTGGCATTGATGGAAGACATTTCCTTCCTTTTTAATGAACACACTGGAGTGGTCTTCAGTTTACTTTGAAAACATCCTTCCTCCACTTTTAAGCATCCCTGCAAAGCCAGAATCAGTAGGCGTTTGAGGATGTGGGGTGGAGGAAGGATTGTGGGAGGGGGTGACTGGGAAGGGGGCAATGGGTAGGATATAAAGTGAATAAAAAAATCAAATTAAATTTAAAAAAAGAAAATGCAGTAATGGTATCAAGACCAACAGAGTCAACCAACCTGGACCCTGTGGGCTCCCAGAGGTCAACAAAAGAGCATACATGGGCTGGACCTAGGCCCTCTGCACATATGTAGCAGATGTACAGCTTGGTCTTCATACAGATCTCCCAACAACTGGAGCAGGGGGCTGTCCTTGATTCCACTGCCTGCCTGTGAATCTTGTTCCCCTAACTGGGCTGCCTTGTCTGGCCTCAGTGGGAGAGGATGTGCTCAGTCTTGCAGTGTCTTGATGAGCCAAGGTGGGTTGGTATGGGGAGTCCCCCTTCTCTGAGAAGGGGAGGGACTGTGTGAGGGGGCTGCAATCTAAATGTAAAGTGAATAAATTAATAGAAAAGAGAAGCAAACAAAACAAAAAACCAAAACCCACTGCTCGTCTCTGGAGGGCTTGCTTCTTCCTTCCTCAGCAGGCAGGCCTTTCTTTTGTGCTGCTGTATTATCTTACAAAGATATCATAATGCCCTGCAATTACTTATTTTGAGACTGACCCCATCAGATTTTGTAGATTGAGTACAGACTATATGAACTGTAATAAGAACTCGCTTTGGGGACTCTTATGAGAATTTGAGGTAAATTAATTTCAAGTAAGTGCATGTAAGACACACTGTTTAGAAATCAGCAGGTCAACAGATATTATTGTTACAATTATTAATAAAGCCTTATACAGGTTTTTTTTGAGAAACTCTGTAGGTGGTAGATATGCTATTCAAACAGAGAATGCAAGAGATGACCCTAAGGTTTGAAGCAAAATAACAAGTTCAATCCCACATGCATAAGTGCTCATGAAGAAAACCAAGCATAAAGCTGGTACTGCCCTTGGCTTAAAAATTATAGAGACACAGACAGACACACACACACAGGGTGGGGGGGCACAAGGGCACGTACACACGTGTGAGCACATGCTTGCTAGGATTCAACACAGGTTGATGAAATCAGAAAGTACTCATTCAATAAACAAGTTATCTATCTACTCACAATACCTAAACACTAGCAAAGATGGATTCACCATGCTTCAAAGTCCCTGCCATCAAATACTTTAGTACTTTAACTCTGAATTAACTACTCAAAGGCCCAAGCTGCTCTCCAAAGACATCCTGATTACCTTGTTTATACCCATGACAGATCATGACCCAATTTGTTTCCATCAAAGAGAAGGGTCACACTGGCTACATGGCAAGACTAGCCACAAGCAACTCTATGTCTTCTCTACTTCTGCTCTTCTATCTCTTAAGTTATTTCTCATTACCACCATCCTTACTCCCTTCAAGTTCTACTTTGACACTGCCACTTGGGAAAACCTATCTGTACATTTTCTTACAAGAGACCATGAACACCAAAAGTGACATTTCAAAAATGGTCGGAATCATGCTATGTCTAGATTACTCTAGGCTTGAATTACAGGAGATCGCTCATGTCTCTGAGTAGTCAGGCTCTGGGATGTGCAGGGCACGGAAATATCACCATGGAAACCAGGTTGTAGTAGGAGGTAGGGCCAGTGACTCAGCAGGTGGCACTTCTCTACATGGCAGTAGCATCAAATGCTCTGACAAGACACCAGGCATACATACCAAGGTTTCATCTGTTACATAACAAATGAACTGACAGGTGACTTTGCTATTGTACAATCAGCTTTTAGATCAGCCAAAGTATAGGTAGTAAGAAAAGCAGAGAAAGCTGAGTCAGGTAGTGAGAAGGAAAGAAAAACACAACTGTAGTGCTTACTATTAAACCAGAGCTAGGACTTTTATTTACAGAGTTCCAAAATCAAAAGTAGCAAATAATTATATATCAAGCTTGATAGGAAGACAAAACATTATTTCACAACCGCCACTACATGTTTCTTCCTCTCTGACACAATTGGCACAGATCCAGGCTTGCTATGTTTACGACGATTCATTTCCCTAGAAATAAACAAAATATATAAAATATGAGCAAGTACAAAGAAATTACCTCAGCCAAAAGAAAATTAAATCATAAAGCATTTTCTTTCATTAGAAGAACTATTTAAAAAAGAATTTCCTAATGAGAATAAAGTAAAAAAGTTACATTCAACTTTTGTTATTTAATTGCTTCATAATAATGATCAATGTCTAAGGCCATACCACCCTGAATGCACCTGATCTTGTCTGATCTCAGAAGCTAAACAGGGTCAAGACTGGCTAGTACTTGGATGGGAGACCCATCTGGGAATACACCTTAGTGCTATATGCTTTTGAGTCAGGTATGGTGATATAGGCCTTTAATCCCAGTACTCAGGAGTAAGAGACAGGATGATCTCTAAGTCAGAGGCCAGTCTGGTCCAGACCACCACACTAGAGACTGTCTCAAGAAAAAACAAAAACAAAAAAACAAACAAACAACCCCCCCCAAACCCAGCATCCTTTACTAAGTTTAAAAATACCACAGACAGTTATTAAGAGATATAAATATGATTAAATCTCAACACGTACCCAACAGTAACTCATAACAAAACCCAAAAACTCTAAAAACTTCAACACTGCACTAATCACAGGCTCCAGAGAATGTATTCTATAGGAGAAAGGGTGGGGCCGGGGGAAGTTCTGCTTTGGATTCAAAATGTTAGCTCTTCAGCTACTCAGAGGTTGAGGAAGAAGGATCACTTGAGCCCAGGAGTTCAAAACTAGCTTAGGAATCACAGTGAGTCTCTTACCTCAAGAAACAAAACAAGACATTAGATCTCAAATAAACATATTAATTTTTTAATGAAATGATTGTTAAATATGAGTTTTTAAAATTCTTTGCAGTCCAGATGGCTTTGAACTCATGGTCCAGAGTACTGAGATTATAGGTTTATGCTACTATGCCCAGCTTCTTTGAATTCATTTAGAAAATACACAGTATTTCATAATAATAGCTATATTACAAGTGATTTGTTTTGTTTGGTTTTTGTTTTTTAAGTCAGGGTTTCTCTGTGTATCTCTGGCTGTCCTGGAACTCGGCTCTGCTCACCAGGCTGGCCTCAAACTCATAGAGATCTGCTTGTCTCTTCCTCCCAAGTGCTGGAATTAAAGGCATGTGCCACCACTGCCTGGCTACAACTGATTTTTTTAGCATTATGTGTCAGTAATTTTAGCACTGGAGAGATGGAGACAGGAGGATCTCCAAAGTTCAATGACCAACTAACTAGTCTAGCAAGTAGGTGATTTCCAGGATCAGGGAGAGACTGTTTGCAAACAGTAAGATGGAAGGTGATACAGAAGAACGCTTGACCTTGGCCTCTGGCCTGCATATGTACTCACATACATGTACACATACACTTATGAATTTGTTTCCCAGGGGCTATGCCTGTACTGTTCCAAAGTTACCATATCTGTTGCCAAAACAAGCATAATAAATACATTTTAAAATCATGACAAGTTTTAAAATGTGAGTCTTTCCATCATCCATGCTAGAGACTGAACCCAGGGGCTTATGTATTTCCTCTACAATGGATCTGTTTCTCTGAGAAGTGGATTATCATTATTATTATTATTATTATTATTATTTCATTCATTCATTTCATTTGTACTTTAAACAAACGTTCTCAAAAAATAAATAATGAAACTTTCATAATCTTATGAGATTATGTCTCCCTCTTTTTGGGAAAAGTGAGGAAAGCGCAGAAAGGACGTTCATGCATGTGTACAGTGCATCAGTGTATAGGCCACGTTCACGCACGTGTACAGTACATCAGTGTATAGGCCACATTCATGCATGTGTACAGTACATCAGTGTATAGGCCACTCCTTTATGAGAAAGTTCCTGCTTGATGATGGTGAAGTCAGAGATGAGAGAGGGCAGAGAGCTGAGAATACAGAGGTAAGAGTCAACTGTCTCAACACACACCTTCGGCGACGAGCTTCCTTCATCACGCGCTGCTCCTGAATCTGGCTGTAGATAGATTTCGGTAGATGTCGGTGGCGGGCAATCCGTTTTATATGAGGGTGGTATTGAAATTTTTCCTTTAACTTTTGGTTATAATCATTTGCTGCTTTTTCTCGTGATGTAAGCTAAAAACAAAATGCATTTTGGTATCTCAATTTTTTTATAGTTTTCTTGAGTGTAAAAATCTAGGAAGCACCTTTTCCCCCTTCTCCCCAAAATTCAACTTTTACTAACCACAAACAAAATCACCAGTGAGCTTGTGGACCTTTACAAAGTTGTTAGTAGCACTCTGCAAGCACCTGCTGCTCTGAAGGCAGCACACCAACAATGTAAACCGATGCCCGCAGGTAAACAGCAGCGCTGGTGAGCTGCAGGCGGGGCTGGTGCAGCCCTCAGAGGGTGAGCATACCAGGCACAAGGTACAGAAAAGGCATCCAGAACAATCAATTAGATTTTGGTAAAAATCTAACTACATGAAAATAAAAAAAAGTATGTAATCCCATAAGTAGGTTTTGTTTAACAATGCTAAGAATAAAAGAAACACACTAGAATATTTTGTTATGAATGGAGACAAACATAGTGAATACCTAATGACAACTGAACGTAATAGAATTACCTTTGATTATTGTTTACTGCTCCTTGACTTTCCTGCCAGGGCTAAGCAGAAATCATTTCAAACCCAACATCCCTTTCTTAGTACTTGTTTCTCAAATAAACATGCTGCACAGCCCACACGGTAAAGTGGACATTTAGAAAATATCAACAATGACAAAAAAACATATGTCAAGCATTATCCTACAGCCCAGATGTAGCTGCAGTTTCATGGAATATATTTTAAATTTGGGTTTTCAGGTCTTTGCCATCAGATGATCTCTCAGATCTTGCAGCCTTTGACACATCCAATCACTACTGCTGTAACCAACAGCAGAGGTGTTCATACACATTTTACATTTCTACTCTCTACGTCATCTATGTCATCTCCCGTCCAACCAAAGAAAACGAAGAATGATGGAGTCCCAGTGATGTCAATGTGAACTGGTAAACCCTTCTGCAAGTGCACTGTGTATGTGCACAGATACAGTAGGTGCCTGTGAAGGCTACGGTCTACGCAGGCTCTTCCTCCATTGCTCTCCTTCTCATGTCTGGAGACAGGTGTCCAATTCAACCAGCTGGCCAGCCACTCTAGCTAGTGAGCCCCAGGGACACTCCTGTCTTCTATATGACACTGACAGTGCTGGCCTGCTGCCATGTCTGGCTTTTTAAAAACAAGAAAAGAGAAGAAAAAAGAGAGAAGAGGGAAGGGTAGGAAAGGGTGGGGGGTGTCTTCCTTCCCAAGCACTCTATCAAAGGAGCCAACTCCCCAGCCATGAAGGTGTCTTTGATAGGAAAAAAAAGTACCAGGATTCTTTGTTTTGTTGCTAACTTTCCATTACAATGGTGTTAACCTGATTAATTAAGTACTTCAAAAAGTTCTTAACAATGATATTCAATAAAATCGCAACCTGATTTTGTAGCGATGAAAGAAAAACAGGCCTTACCACACCCAACTTTTCAGACGCATTAGCTTTCCACAGTCGGATATTCATTTCATCAGAACCACACATAATGTACTTGCTGTCAGAAGTCCATTTCACACAAATCACATGTTGCATTCGTTTTGTATGATACACTTCCCTGTATAAAAGGAATTAAGTTAATATCTTCACGAGTTGTAGAGAGATTTTCTTTAACTACTGCCTACTGACAAACAGAAAACCACTTTTGTGTCTGGAGTAAGTATAAAAGGACAATTTATTTTCAATTCATTGTATTTTCATTGAACTTAACTAATTTGGTTCTATTCTAAGTGCTTGGGAATTAAAACAAACAAACAAACAAAAAAACAAACAAATGGCCCAACAGATTTTATAATTTAATAATAGAAATATAAATACATTGAGCAAAACCATACATTAAAAACTCCACAAAAATTGGCTTCTCCTCCTCCCTTATTCCTCCTCTTTTGGTTTTTTGTTTTGTTTTGAAATAGGATTTCTGTGTTGCCATGGCTTATCCTACTTTGCAGACCAGGGTAGCCTTGAACTCAAATATCAGCCTGCCTCTGCCTCCTGAGTGTGCAGGGATTACTGCACTACTCCTGGCTAGCTAGAAATGGCTTATTCTTTTTTTTTTTTTTAGTTTTTTTTTATTTACATTGCAAATCATTTCCCCTTTCCCATTTCCTCCCTCCCCGAAAGTCCCATAAGCCCCCTTCCCTCCCTCTTTTTCCCATTCAACCCCCTCTCGCTTCTCTGTCCTGGCATTCCCCTATATCCAGTCTTTCCAGGACCAGGGGGTCTCTCCTTCCATCTTCTTGGAAATCTATTGATATGCAAATTGTGTCTAGGGTATTCCCAGATTCTGGGTTAAAATCCCCTTATCAGTGACTGCATACCATGTGTGTTCTTTTGTGATTGGGTTACCTCACTAAGGATGATATTTTCAAGTTCTGACGACCATTTGCCTAGGAATTTCGTGAATTCATTGTTTTTAATTGCAGAGTAGTATTCCACTGTGTAGATATACCACATCTTCTGAATCCATTCCTCCGTTGAGGGACATCTGGGTTCTTTCCAGCTTCTGGCTATTATAAATAAGGCTGCTATGAACATAGTGGAGCATGTGTCCTTATTGCATGCAGGTAAAGTCTCTGGGTATATGCCCAGGAGTGGTATAGCCGGATCCTCCGGGAGTGTCATGCCCAGTTTTCTGAGGAACCGCCAGACTGCTTTCCAGTCTGTACCAGCTTGCAATCCCATCAGCAGTGCAGGAGTGTTCCTCTTTCTCCACATCCTCGCCAACAACTGCTGTCTCCTGTGTTTTTGATCTTAGCCATTCTGACTGGTGTGAGATGGAATCTCAGGGTTGTTTTGATTTGCATTTCCCTAATGACTAAGGATGTTGAACATCTCTTTAGGTGCTTCTCAGCCATTAGATATTCTTCAGGTGAGAACTCTTTGTTTAGCTCTGTACCCCATTTTTTAATAGGGTTAACTTGGCTCTCTGGAGTCTAACTTCTTGAGTTCTTTGTATATATTGGATATTAGCCCTCTGTCGGATGTAGGGTTGGTAAAGATCAGTTCCCAACAAAGTTTCCTTACAGAAACTTTGTAATTTTATGAGGTCCCATTTGTCAATTCTTGATCTTAGAGCATAAGCTACTGGAGTTCTGTTCAGGAAATTCTCCCCTGTGCCCATATGTTCAAGGTTCTTCCCTAGTTTCCTTTCTATTAGTTTCAGTTGAGTCTGGTTTTATGTGGAGGTCCTTGATCCACTTGGAATTGAGTTTAGTGCAAGGAGATAAGAATGGATCAATTTGCATTCTTTTGCACGTTGACCTCCAGTTGAATCAGCACCATTTCTTTTTTCCACTGGATGGTTTTAGCTCCTTTGTCAAAGATCAAGTGACCATAGGAGTATGGATTCATTTCTGGGTCTTCAATTCTGTTCCATTGATCTACATGCCTGTCACTGTACCAATACCATGCAGTTTTTAACACTATTGCTCTGTAGTACAGCTTGAGGTCCAGGATACTGATTCCACCAGAAGTTCTTTTACTCTTGAGAATAGTTTTAGCTATCCTGGGTTTTCTGTTATTCCAGATGAATTTTTGAATTGCTCTAACTCTATGAAGAATTGAGTTGGGATTTTGATGGGGATTGCATTGAATCTGTATATTGCTTTTGGCAAGATGGTCATTTTTACTATATTAATCCTGCCAATCCATGAGCATGGAAGATTTTTCCATCTTCTGAGGTCTTCTTCAATTTCTTTCTTCAGAGACTTGAAGTTCTTGTCATACAGATCTTTCACTCGTTTGGTTAGAGTCACACCAAGATACTTTATATTGTTTGTAGCTATCGTGAAGGGTATCATTTCTCTTATTTCTTTCTCAGCCTGCTTATCCTTTGAGTATAGGAAGACTACTGACTTGCTTGAGTTGATTTTATATCCGGCCACTTTGCTGAAGTTGTTTATCAGCTGTAGGAGTTCTCTGGTGGAGTTCTTTGGGTCGCTTAAGTATACTATTATATTGTCTGCAAATAGTGATAGTTTGACTTCTTCCTTTCCAATTTGTATCCCTTTGACCTCCTTTTGTTGTCTAATTGCTCTAGCTAGAACTTCAAGTACTATATTGAAAAGATATGGAGAGGGAGGGCAGCCTTGTCTAGTCCCTGGTTTTAGTGGGATTGCTTCAAGTTTCTCTCCATTTAGTTTGATGTTGGCTACCGGTTTGCTGTAAATGGCTTATTCTTAATATTTACTCATTCCCAACTTAATTTGGATCAACAGCCACTCTCTCCTCAATGATATTTTATTGGAAAATAAAAAGAACACAATGGCCTACACAAAGCACCCTAGCGCGCTCAGCCCAGTGCTCACTTTTGCTTGGGCACACTGTTCTGAGCCTAACTGAAGTGCGAGTTTATTTACAGGTGTGAAAATGGTGAGGGCTGCAAAAGTGTCTGATAGGCTGAGGTAAGAATCATTTAATAAACGTCGATGTCAAGTCATCCCTATTTGGAAATGCTGTGAAACATGCTAAGTGAATTCACAGAAGAAACTATATTGGGAAGTGTTAAGAAGAGCATTTCAAACAAGTAAAAGGTCAAAGAAATTAAGATGAGACTTCTTAATTCCAAATACCGACAAAATGAGTTCAAATGCAGATGGTATGACAGGAAGGACAGAGGTGCACAGTAAGGTAAGAACTACAGGACAGCCACGTCAGAGATAACCTATGTTCACAGACCGACCCAAAGTACACTCACACACTGGCCTTGCTCATGGCTTCCAAGATACATATAAAACATTAAAATCTCAAGAATGTTATTTTTAAAGAGGGGACAATGGTTATTAAAATGAAGCTTGGATGAGAGAGACTTTTTCTTCCCTACAATGTCCTGTGTTTTGTATGCTGAGTTCTTACTATCTCTGCTTTCTTAAAAGCCATTTGCCATACACACATAAAACTTTTCACAAGGTGGCATGAGTTACGCCCGGAAATTCAACGAAGCTTCAGTAACCATCAAACATTATTTATTCAAGGAAATCAGTCAGCTCTATGGCTAGGCATTTAAGCAACTCAAAATCCTTCTTAGTGGTGAACTATACAGTTCTTAACCTCTTTTGCAATATGCTAGATGTAGTAAGTTCACTAAAATTTGTATCAGGAGACACATTCAAAAACTTAAAATAGTCAAATTTATTTTCTCATGTGAATACCACTGGGTTTTTTGTTTATTTGTTTGTTTGCTTAGTAAATACTGAATAAAATCTCTCTAGAAACATACTTCCAAATACTGTTTTCATTGAAGTTTAAAAACATGTGGGTAAAAGTTTGCTGCCAATCTGATGAATTGAGTTTAATCCCTGGAACGTGCATTGTGGAAAGGCCTGCACTGAGACCTATAGTGGTTCTGAACCCTCATGCATAGCACAGCACAGCACAGCAGGTACACAAAAATGCACACACACAATAAATAGACGAGTTTTTCCAACAATGATAACAAATTTACTCTTCAAGGGCTAGCACAATCTATATAGCCCGCCCCCAAATTTACTCAGTGGGCTTGGGAGATAGCTTTCTTGCAGGCATGAAGTCCTAGGTTTGCTCTGCAGCACTGTATAAAACCAGGCATGGTAGTGCATGCCTGTAATCCTGTAATCCCAGCACTTGGGGAGGCAGGATCAAGAGTTCAATGCCATCTTGGTTAGCAAGTTTAAGGTCAGCTTGGAATACAAGATATTCTTCAAACAAAACAAAACTATACCTAAAACCAAAGACTGAACTTCACCACTTTAAAGTCTTTCAAGAGTAAACACTTAAAATACAGGCATTCAAGGCATTGCCTAAGCTTGGTTACACAAGCTCTGTCATGAGAGAAAGGAAGAGCAGACCATGGGAAATGAACTGGAGCTAGCTCTCAAACAGATGAAAGAAAGGAATGACATGTATCTAGCAGAGTAACACGTCTAACATGTTGTCCACGTGGCAACAGGACAAAATCCTCCAGCAATGGTATATAAGAATTCCTTTCTACAACTGTAGAGTCAGCTGAGTTTTCCAGCTAGAGCTGCATTTAGAACCTTTGGAGTAACTCACCCTGAATGCAGCTGTGGGGCTCCTGAGCTATCCCTTATGAACCTCAAGCCTTTATGCTTCTCCGACTCGTTCTGTCCATTCTCTGTTTAGGCATTGTATCAGTATGACCCTGCCACTGTTAGAAGACTGGGTGCCAAATAAATGATGGGGTCTTTTGATTCTTTACACTTCTACAAGCAGAGACTCTTGTAGGAAACTATAAACTGTGCAAAGAATTGTGGGGCCACCTAAGAACCAACATCAGAAGTGTCACAGGAGGAATGAGCATCGATAACTGAACCCATCAGAACATTCTCATTAGTGTGCATCTGACTCATCACATCTGCGATGACAAACGTGGTGACAACTGTCTGCTGGTAATGACGGAAGACAGAGTCAAATGAGAATGGAGATAGATACAACAATCACAAGTTAGAACACAGAACACTCTGGCTAAGCAGACTGCCTAGGACTGAAAAGGTAGTTCTCGGCTCTCAGCTGGTATAATAGAGAGACAAGTGACAGCACAGAGCCTTCAGGGAGGTGTCTGTTCTCTAGGTGGGCAGAGGCTTGGTTGACACTTGCCCAACTCCTTAAACTCTATATCCTGCTTGTTCTCCTAGTCCTGACCCTGTCTCACCAAAAGAAGAGTGAGTCCGGAACGGAACAAGAAAACAAACACCATTCTTCTGGATGGTCCAAAACCTTTGCTACAGAAGTGAGGCTAGTTTATTATTAAGAATAATGATCTAAATTCTCACTATTGCACTCTAATGGTCTGATATCTTCATCCTGTAGTAACTGCACCACAGAAGTGATTGCTCTTAAAGATTTAAAAGGAGGTGAAAGATTCTAGAAAAATTCTTCCAATCTCTGGAAAGCTAGTAGGCACAGCACCAGCATGCCCACAGTGCTGACACCAGCTCCCTTCCCATCTCCCACACAGGCTCTGTCTTCCTTTCCATACGCACTTTCTCCTTCTCTTTCCCACCACCTACAATGACTCCCCAGTTTCTTTCACCTAATTATAATTCTGTCAAGTAAGTCTAGGTCACTTAACCGTGTGTGTGTGTGTGTGTGTGTGTGTGTGTGTGTGTGAAGTATATATATTCAGTTATTTTTTATATTTTGATATGCATTATAAGTAGTCATGAGTGATATTATCGATCTTTCAATAGTTTTTGTTTGTTTTATTGTGATTTAAGAGGGTTGCCCAGGTTAGCCTATGTGATGGTTAGTTTTTGTCAACTAGACTCAAGCTAGAGTCATCTGGGAAGAGGGACCCTCAACTGAGAAAATACCTCCACCAGACTGAGCTACAGGCAGGTCTGGGGGGCATTTTCTTGACTAATGACTGATATATGAGGGCCCATGCCATTGTGGGTAGTGCCACTCTGGACAGGTGGTCCTGAGTGATTAAATAAAAAAGTTGGTTGAGCAAACCACTGGCAAGTAAGCCAGTACACAGCATTCCTCCATGGCCTCTGCTTTTGCTCCTACCTCCAGTTCCTGCCCTGACTTCCCTTCATAATGGACCAACTAGGATGTCTAAGCCAAATAAAGCCTTTCATCCCCAAGTTGCCTTGCTCATGGTGTTTCATCACAGCAAGAGAGCCAAAACAGCCTACAATCTTCCTGCTTCTACCTCCTGAGTACCAAGAGTAAATGCTACCAAGCTTAGCGATCAGAATTTTGACAGAAACAGTTGTTTCAATTTCAATTTAGTTTATGTGTACGTTTAGGAAGATGTCTAAGCATTACTAAAAAACAGGGAGAAAGTGTATGCAAGTGCTTTGTAAGCCACAGCACATGAATCAGGCTTTAAGGAGGAGTAAATGGTCTAAGGGAAGAACTCATTGGTAGAGCATTCTCATGAGGGCTCATGCTATCCTCAGCATCACAAGCTCAGCCAGTAAAGCAAAACATAAAGTACAAAATTTCCCTGAAGTCTCTTAGAATGCCACAGCTTTCTATAAAGTACCTCAACACAAAGACCTGTTATGGTATAACACATGGATGCATACGTGCTATTCTGAGTTATATACAAAGACCTGTTATGGTATAACACATGGATGCATACATGCTATTCTGAGTTACATACAAAGACCTGTTATGGTATAACACATGGATGCATACATGCTATTCTGAGTTACATACAAAGACCTGTTATGGTATAACACATGGATACATACATGCTATTCTGAGTTACATACAAAGACCTGTTATGGTATAACACATGGATGCATACATGCTATTCTGAGTTACATATAAAGACCTGTTATGGTATAACACATGAATGCATACATGCTATTCTGAGTTACATACAAAGACCTGTTATGGTATAACACATGGATGCATACATGCTATTCTGAGTTACCTACAACAAGCAGCAGAGTTAAGCTGTAGAAAACAACATAAATCTTAAAAGCAGGACCGATAGTAAACACGCTCACAGACTGAGATATGCGAAGGGATGGCTCAGCACTGAATCTCCCCGGCAGTGGCATCTTGTCCCTACTTTATTCACCTCTGCCGAGACTACTTCTCAGCCTTCCATCTCCCGCAACAGCTACATCTGCTTTGGCAATGCTTTGGACTGTCCATGACCCTAACCAAGGTCCAGGTTATGTGAAAACTTAAACCAAAAACTCAAACAAATAAAAAATAATTTTCTACAGTCCATGTTACAATACATGGGTATAAGCCCTATAATGTACACATAACCAACCACCTTCTAAGAAAAGACACATGATTATCAAGACTAAGTATCACCCAAAAACAAGTGGCTCGCTGGTGGGCACATACCTGCTTCGACTCTTGTCCACAGGAAAGATTCTAATGGACTTATCAAAGCTAGCAGACACAAATTCCTTCCCAGTTGGGGAGTAGTCCACATCAAGCACTGCAGACACGTGATCCATGTGGACCATAACAGGAGTGTCCAATGCACGCATATCAAAAGTGTACAAGCTGCAAAACATTGTTAAATATTAGATATAAGTTTCTAGAAAGAAGCCATATGTAGTATCAAAAGATATTAGTAAAAATAAGAACATTAGCTAAATAATGAACCTCTTAATAAGCACTCTGATTTTGAATACAGGTAAAGTAGGTAAGGTACTGAGAATTCTTATCACTTTGTAAGATCACACAAAACCAAAAGTAAAACAACAACAACAACAACAAACAAACAAAAAAAACCCAGTGAGATGGCTCAGTGGGTAAAGCTTTGTGTGCACCTGGTGGGCCTGAGTACAATCCTCAGAACCCACACAGGAAAGAACCAACTCCACACAAGCATTATGGGTTGTGCATGTGCACACACATACAAGCATGCATGCACATAAACAAACACCCCTCCACTAAACAAACAAATGTGGAAGAGGCCAGAGAGCTGGTTTGCTCTGTGAGGGCAGAAGTTGGCTGCCTGCATTCAGGAAGAGAGTCCTCAGGAGATCCTGATTATGTTAGCAATTCCCAAACTAGGGAAAAATAATTTTCTTTTGTTGCGGTTGGTCTTGTGCTTAGTTCTATACCCCAAGACCAGGTTGCAGTCTGAACATGGACATTGTATTGACCAATGTGCTGTAAAGAATGCTCCCCAATACTCTCTGATTGGACAGTGAAAAGGCTGGAGCCTGTGGCTGGGCAGGAGAGGAAGGTGGGACCTGAGGTGGAGTGGGGGGGGGGGTCTCAGGTAGAGACAATGAGGAAAAGAAGAGAGGAGAGGTAGAGAAAACGGTTGCCATGAGGTAAGATGAACCACGATCACATGGGCCTGAGGACACACATAGAACAGTAACCAGATGAGACTCAAACTTCAAGTAACACGGGTTTATGGCTGGTATGCAGGTTAGAATAGCTCAGAACCCGCTCAGCACAGTGGCAGCAGCTTGTAAATAAAATATCAGGTTTCTGTGACTTTTCTTTGGGATCTAAACAGGACAGAGTGAGGCAGAAACTCCCCTTAAAATTACAATACTCTTCATTTCTTTTAGCAATTTTTATTTTTCTAAACAAATTGTTTTGTCATTCTGTGGAGGAAAAAAATACAAATCTGTTCAAATTCCAAGCAAATAAATTCATGTGGACAGAAATGTCTAATGTTCTGAGTTATGGGAATTCTTCAGGCAATTCTTTATTTTAAACCTTTCTTATAAACAATAAATCCATAGCACTGAGCTAGTTTAAATGATTTGCCTACTTTCTATCAGAATAATAAGCAGCTGTAGATCTGAATTTAAGTTTTAATTCAAAATTATAATATTAAAAGAAACAAGAAGATACAAAACAGAGACAGCACAAAAGGACCCATGCCGTGAGGACAACTTCACACGGCCCTTCAGCCCTGTACCCAGTTTTTTCTCATCTCCTCCTCCTCCTCGCCCTAGCTTTCCCAGTGTGGGATTACAGGTGTATGCCATCACAGCCACCAAGAACATTTCAAAATAAGGACAATTAGGGAAAAGTAGCAGCCCTTTCTTTTAAGAAATATATTTTGTTTTAGGAACTGTATATAAATCTTGCCAAGGGAAGAAATGAGAAATTCCAAAGTGGCTTTGAAAAAGAATGATCTCGGCAAGCAGCTAGTTCACAGTGTGCTTTAGGGACCTCAGCAGAGAGGTCGCCATGCTGCAGCGTTACTCTTGTCTTTTACTGCCTTTAATGGTAACAGGACCATTTCATTTCAAAGCATCCATTACAGTGAGCAAAGGTCTCAATGCGGTTGGGCATTGCTAATTAAGGAATCACCTCTGCTTTGTCTCAGTACAAGAAATCCAGAGGGAGAGCTTGGTTCATGGATGAAAGCACCCTGTAGTCCTGTGTACAAGCTGCCACTACCAGTGACATGTGCATATCTATACACTGGACACTTATTTTTTCTTATGTGTATGTGTGTCCTCATCTGTATGCACACTTTGTATGTACAGGTACCTTCAGAAGCCAGAAGAGGGCACCATATTCCTGAAACAGAAGTGACAGGTGGCTGATTGCGAGGTGCCTAATGTGGGGGCTAAGACTAGAACACCTCTGCAAGAGTATCAAGTCCTCTAAACTGCTGAGCCATCTCTCCAGCCCCAAATTTTAAATAGAGAAAATCTAAAGTCAAACCTACTAACAAGCTTGTACCTTCTCAAAAAGTATATTAAGAATGTTCTTAAAAATAATAAAACACATTAAAAACATAAGACTGATACGTAATTTTCACTAGATTAACCTCTGGCTATAAATCTTATCTGATTACAATAGTAAAGAGATAAAATGAGACAGTAATGTTCAATGTCAAGAAGAGTAAAGCCCTATATAAGGAATCAAAAAATCTCAGAGTTCAAAACAAGTCTGCTAAGCCAATTTTACAGGCACAGAAAATATCTGCAAATATTAAGCTAAAATCTGACCTATTACTTTCTGTCTGCTTTAATGACAGCAGACAGTCTACCTACATGATCATCACTTGAGAAGTCACAAGCCTTAGGAAGAAGACACTGTTTCTAACAAAACACGCATGGACCACAAGCATCACTTGCTCATATTTATTTGTTTGTTCTCAAACAATGTCTTTCTATAGAATCCCAGCTGGCTGTGAACATATCACATATTCCTGGGTAGCCTCAAACTCAATCCTCCTACCTCAACTTCGAGAGCACTAGGGAAATAGATATGCACCTCCACACCTGCTGGTCTCGTCATTATTTAAATGGCCTACATAAGAGAGCATTCAGTTTCTTCTGTTTGGTCAAGTGAGCCATGATTTTTTACTCTAACTATCCAACCTAAGCATTACAAAATAAAAGCAGTCATAACCAGTAAGTAAGCAAATAAGCATGGCCATATCATGAATTGTGCAAACAGGATTTACCATAGATGTTAGTTTTGTCTTAAGTTATTCTAAAATCTGAGAAAATATTTTTTCTAAAAATCTCTTCTCCAATTTGGGAAATTATTTTTAGCAAATGACTGCATATGAAAGCTTATTTAGCAAGTGAAATACATTTTATTAACAAGGCAATGTAATGGAACCATTTTTGTTAGGAGTAAGTTTCTAAAAGGAGAGACCTTACTTATAATCTTCATTTGCTGCAGTAAAATTGAAAGCTTCCATAGGGTTCCAACAGATTGTATTTGTTCTCATATCCAGGATAACCTAAGAAAGGAAGGTAACATTATCCCATTACTACAAAACTAATATATACAAAATGAATAAATTTTCTAATTTTTTTCTGATTTTAGCTAATACTTTCATATGCATAGTACACAATGCAGAGCAGTGGAAAAAGAAGTCAGTGACTATTTTCTGAGAACAGACTGTAGTATAAACAACAGAAGAATATTTAATGCCTAGCACCTAAACCTCAAATGGCTAACAGCTTAGTTAGAAACTGAAGCATATATTAAAAAATTTTTAAAGCTACAAATAATAAAGCAACAGAAGACAACGTAATAGTTAGGTACAAAATCAACGATGAGCTTAGGGTTAAAGTTCAGAAGGTTTCACAAAGCAGGATCTGAAAAGACCTTTGATGACTGGTAACTTGTAGTATTTCTCAATGCAATGGGATTGGTACTGGGGAGGAAGAAAGAGAGACCCACATTTACTGCACAGAGCTCACTCTCTCTCAGGCACTTGCCCACTGACTACTCCTTCCACGATTTCAAATCGACTTTCTTGGTGAGGAGGAGGATTACATAAATGTAAACGGCAGCCTACTACGTTATAATGACAGTGATAATGATGATAATAAGGCTGGGCATGGTGGTGCACGCTTAATCCCAGCGCTGGAGCAGAGGCCAGCCTGGTCCACACAGTGAGTTCCAGGATAGCCAGAGCTACATAATGAGATCCTGTCTTGAAAATAAATAAATAACAGCATCAAAAACAAGAAAAAGTAGCAGTGGCTGTTACTATATACATGTAACAAACCCCAATTAAGCACCGTCTCACTGTTTAAAACAAACAAATGAATGCAATGCAAATTGGGCTCAGATTCTGAGTGTACTGAGTGCCAGGCTACGGTCATCTTCTCTACTCTACAGCTAATATAACTCCCTAAGACACCGTGTATGTAGATGTGTGTACTCACCAATTTTGTTTAGAAAACTAGAACTTCTTGCCAGCATTCTGCTAAATGCTAAAATGTGTCCTATCTCACTTCTATGAATGTACTACAGGTACCACCATTTTACAAAAGAAATAGACAGTACAAGTTCATATATTACACAAATGAGTAACTAAATTTGTACATTTTAAAAATTTATTTATTTTATTTATATGAGTACACTGTCGCTGTCTTCAGACATGCCAGAAGAGGGCATCAGATCCCATTACAGATGGTTGTGAGTCACCATGTGGTTGCTGGGAATTGAACTCAGGAGCTCTGGAAAAAGCAGTCAGTACTCTTAACTGCTGAGCCATCTCTCTAACCCAAATTTTTACTTTTAATGAACAGTAAACACATTAATTTCATTCTTCCTACTTTTAATATTTCTGAATTTATCAACACATTATAAAATGTTCTGTTTTTTCTTATTCTTCTGACAGAGTCTTATGAAGCCCAGGCTGGCCTGGGACTCTGTTTCCAGACTGAGCTCGAATTCCTGATTATCATGCCTTCACCTAGCAGATGTTAGGACTGAATCACTGCATCTAGCTAAAAAAAAAAAAAAGAATTTTCTTTTATATGTGAACTGTGCCAATGGACTCATGGTGCATAAATGATAACTAGCCCTTCTTCTGCTCTAGCAATACTACGAATGCTTGATATCAACTTTATACTCTGCTTAAAATGGTAGCCCATTCTATATGCAAACAATAGTTCTCTCTCTTGAAGGTCAGCATAAGGAAGTATTAGCTTTGAAATCTAAGTCCTGAAATGACTACAGTGAATAAAATGACTACTAAAAAGCCTCTCATCAACAAGTTAGTGCTTGTCTAAGCAAAGACTCAAACTAGTATCAGCATATAATTAAATTAGTTCATTATGTGAATGAGTCCTAAAACGGTTTGGAATAAAATGGATATGTCATGTGATAAACCAGGCCCCTCCCCCCAAATACCTTTTACTCCAAAAGTTTCGATTTGGTAAGTATTAATTAGATGCCTATAATGTACCAACATTATGGAAGTCACAAAGAAACAGAGTCTAAAATCAATGGAGAGTTGAATGTTATTACCATCTGGGGTTAGAGAACAGCTCTATGAAGAAAAACAGAACTATGAAATATTGATTCCATTTTTTTTCATTCAATTGATATACAGAATGCCTTAATTGTATAAAACAAAGACAAGGGGCTGGAGAGATGGCTCAGTGAGTAAGAGCACTGACTGCTCTTCTGAAGGTCCTGAGTTCAAATCCCAGCAACCACATGGTGGCTCACAACCATCCTTAATGAGATCTGACGCCCTCTTCTGGTGTGTCTGAAGACAGCTACAGTGTACTTATATATAATAAATAAATAAATATTTAAAAAAAAAAAAAAAAACAAAGACAAGACTGAAACCCACCTTTTTCAAAGGAGTAGCTTGCCGCATATCATATAGCACTATATTCCTATCAGAAGCACAACTTCCCAAGAGGAATGTCTAAAAATAATTGAAACAATCACCAATTAAAAGCCAGGGTTGGAAGCAAATGATGTCTATTCAAAGCACAAATTTAATTATCTTTAATATCTATGTTAAACCCTCAAGCTGTTACACTCAATCCCACTTTATGAGGATATAATATGCATCACCCATAATCTCAGCTATCTAAGTATATTTATGGTTAAATCTCCAGTAATAACAGTATGTCCTATTTATAGAAGAACACAATTTACTTACCTGCTCTTCAATTTAAGACTGAGTAACTTCTTTTGACTATTATAAATAACACTTGAGTAAAAATTTAACTCTTCATTAAAACTCTTCTTTTGAATTGTTTCCTTAACATAAAATTTCAGGAGTAGCATTAGTGAATCAAAAGTGTAAACAATTTTGACTTTTGACATTTAAGGCTGGTTATTTTTTGAAAGTATAACAATATCACTGTAATGTGAGAATATAGCTTTTATTATACCTGGATGAGATCAGGCAGTTGTTTAAATGCTCTATATGACAATATTTCCTAAACACTCAATTTCCTACAACTTTACAGGTGTGAGTTCTCTCCTTCTACCACATGGGTTCCAGGAATCAAACTCAGGCTCCAGGCTGGTGACTGTAGGCAAGTGTGTTTACCTAATGAGCCATTTCCCCATTTCCTAAGCCCCTCATTTTATAGTTATAAAATCCTTTTAGGATTCACTTATTTTATATGAACGACTGTTTTGTCAGCATGTGTACTTGGGTACTACATGTATGCCTGGTGCTACTGGACTCAGAACAGGGTACTATATCCCTTGGAACTGAAAATTACAGATGGCTGTGAACCACCATGTAGGGGCTGGGCATCAAACTCAAGTCTTCTACAAGAACACCAAGTACTCTTAACCATTGAGTCATCCCTTCAGTCCCTCTTCGGAACCCCTCATTTTCTGAGACAGTCTCGCACTGACCCTGCAGCTCACCATTTTGGCTAGAAGGCTGACTGGCGAATCCCTGGGATCCCTGTCCCCACCCCTAATGTAGGTTATAGGCATACCACCACTGTCAGCTTTTACATGGGTGCCGGGATCCAAAATCAGTCCGTATGCTTACATAGCAGGCACTTTTACCCACCAACCGTCTCTCCAACTTGGGATCCTACCCTCTGCTACACTATTTTTCCTTATTCATGGTTCCAGGTACCATAATTCTTGGCTTCTGCCTAATGTTACTTCCTATTGCGAACAAAGCAGGAAGAGTTATTTACTAAATAGCTGTATGGCCAGCTAACTCCTACTGTGTGCCACAGTTTAAATAAAATTAACCTCTTAACCTTTACTGGCATTTCATAATGTTACCTTTGGTAAGATCAGGGTCAATTTCTAAAACAAAGACTTTGATCTGAACATAGCAAAAAGTTCCACATAGACTGAATGTAAACTTTCACACTGCAAAATATGGCAATTCTCCATATTAACTTCTGGCTTTACCAGAATTTTAGGCCTTAATATTTTAACAGAAAATTAATTATTGATGAATAGAGGAAATAACTATACTCTATTTGTTCACAGCAATCTGCCCTGCCCTTTCCATTAGCTTTAATACAGGGTAAGAGACATGGACATCATTTGCTTTTATCACCAAGTCAATTCATAAGATTAAAAAAAAAAAAAACAGTGGACAAATAGAGCTATTAAATAGGCAAGTTTGAAAAACATGGTCGAAAGGCCATAACCAGTAATTATGATTTTAAAATTAGTCATCAGCAATTCTAACATGTTCATCAAAATAGGAAGTAAATATTTGTCTGTCCCTTCGAAAAGTAGAAATCACTATCTGTCTGGCTTACTGTTGTTTTGATAATAACAAATTATCATCTTGTACTTAAGTAACCCTTGTTTAAAATATTCATATATGTCATCACAATTTATGCTCATAATAAACCTGTAAAGTACAATCAGAGATATAATCCATCTTATTTTAAAATCAATAAATACAGAGAGTTCTGACGTGGACGAGGCAGGTGGTAAGGCAGGCTTTAACACAGTACTTGCATCTGTAGCCTGTTCTTACCTCGTGTCCATGGCCATGCTCTGTAAAGCTGGCTTACCTCTCAAGGCCAGACCTCACTTCCACAACCAAAGTGAACACGGGGAAGTGAGAAGGAGGCTGACTCCAGGAACACATAGCTCAGACAGAAATCCTAGACTAGGGATCAACAAACTTTTTCCATAACAAGCCAGAAAGTATTTTAGGTTTTATGGGCCATGTGATTCCCAGAGCAATTATTCAATTTTTCCACTGTGGTATAAAAGCAGCTGCAGACAGTACAGGAAGAGGGTTTGCTTGTGTTCTAGAAAGGCTTTATAACATGCAGGAGAACACATGGGCAGTTCCTGCTCTAGACCTGTATGCAGCCTCATGTAGAAACGTGAACACAGGCACATGCTAGGGCAGGGTAGCCTTGTCTGCTTGCCTCTTGGAAACACTTGAAGCCCAAGTCCACACTGTACTGCAGCACATCATGTCCCAATAGCATCACATGAACAGTCAGTATACTCTGCTATTCTGGCTTAACTCTTCCTCCCTCTCTTACCATGTTGGGTTTCTAAGTATGACATTTGCATTTCAGGATTTTCTCTTACAGAAGTTAACATGGTAACTTCCTATTATCACTGAAGCAAAAGAAAAAGCATCTTTACTGAGTCTTCTGGTCAATGAGGGTCGTTTATTGTTATGTATTCAGAAAAAGATCAGAGATCTGGAGCCCAAGGACACATTACCCTCCAGTTCAGCCCCTCTTCTTATGTTCACATACAAATACAGCATGCAATAGCAGACTTCCAAGTCTGTACTAGGCAGAAACTAGGAAGAAACTAAAATTGTAAAGAAAAGAAGAAAACCCAATAACTGTCATTATCATGCAGCCCACAAGTGGTCATGCATATTATTACAAACATGGGTATCCATATGACTTACAAACATGGACTAGCATGGTCAATGCTCACTCTCATGACCTCTAAGAGGTTTAAAGAAAAGGAACATCCTCCTCAAAGCACAGTAGTACAGTCTGATGGAATAGGAGCATGGAAAGCACATACGAGTAAAGCTAATGTGAGGTTTAGGCTAAAGATCACACCTCAAGACCAGTCTGTGCCATCCAAGGTCTGTCTCAAAACCAAAACCAAAAAGAGGCAAGAACTCATTTGGAGTCTACTCTGATGAGCAGCTGAAATTTCACAAAACACAGGTATTAGTCTGGAAACCTTATTAAGTGCTAGAAAGCCATTAAAATGTAGAAAATGTTTCCTAAACAGAGATAACATTTCATGTCAAACAATAAGCAGAACATATTATTAAAAAGAACATTACCTCAATGGGGTTAAATTTCACACTACTTATACTGTCAAAGCCCCAGTTCATTGAGCACACAGGGCTGGTTCTTTGTTCATCCCAAATGTCTACTTGTTGTCCACAAGTGGCAAAGACTGGGTCTTTCCAGTGATGATCAATGCCAGTATACACTGTCTTTAAAAGCAAAGAGGGTGTTACAGAGACTCATTAAATCAGCATATTTAAAAAAAATTTTTTAAAGAAATTCTTGCTACAAAGAACCTTCTTTCCTCTTCTCCCACCACCCTTTGCCACAAATTGTGTAATCGAGTTGCCTACATTTGGAAAGTCACAGGATTGGTAACTGATCATCATATCTCCCCTGAGGTTAGGTCTAAAGAAATTCTTTGAAGCCCTTCCTTAAAGGGCAAAAGAGTATCATAAAATGCTAATAAGGTGTGTTATAAAAATGAAATCAAGTTTGCTTCAGAATTACTAGTCTGTTACCACCTGGACATTTTTCCATCTTGTACACATATCCTACCTCCATCTCTCTTTAAGAATATTGAGAATTTGTTGAAACCTGAAACATTACCTACATATACACTAGTGTAATAATGAAATAAATGGTGGCTTTCAAATCCACATATCTAAAGATTAAACCTGACTTTGGAGTTTTGTCCACTTAATGTAAGAATATGAGCATTCATTATGTAAAACATGTAAGCCAAATGTTCTAAATCACTCTTAGGCTGTAACTGAACCTCATTGACTTGGAGAACAATTTGTTGGAAGTATAAGATTATATAAGAAGGACACACTACTCCATGTTTCTCTGAGAAATTCTGAGCTTTGTATAAGATCTATGATGATATAAACCAGAGAGAAACTAAGTCATTATTTTCCAAACATTTATCTTACAGTTTCTTCTGTGGCCTTCCTTTAAGAAATATTTTTATTGAGTCCCCTATATGACTTGTAAGGCCTCATACAGCTAGTATTTATTGGCTACAGAGAAATCAGACTCTGTTACAAAGAACACCAAAGAGCTGTTCATAATCCTTAGCTTCAGAGAACTTTAATTATATAAAATGTTACTTTTAAACCTTGTTTTAGCAGGTCAATTATTCAAATAAACTCTCTCAGCTGTTACTTTTTTTTCCCTTATGGTATTACAAAAAAAAAAAAAAAGAATTTTAATAGGCCAAGCACCATTCAATGTGTTTTGTACCTTTCCTAACACTGTGTACAACGGCTCCTCCTCCTCTCCGTAGCCTGGTCCATCCATTTTCCACTGCTTCACAGTTTTGTCATCTCCAACCTAGGCACAGTTATTTAATGATGATTCTAATGACCAATAATTGTGAACAGAAACATCAAATTGCCAAGTATTTCATTTCAAATAGTAGCATATATCATTCTTTCATTCTCACATTTATTGATGCATTTATTTTCTACTTTAGCATAACAAAAATTTGTAATAAATATATAAAACACAAAGAAAACATTTAACAAAACAAACAAACAAACAACCCCCCCTAGTATGAGTAAGGCAAAAGAATAAGAACAGATCAAAATTAGGTCACATAAGAATAGTATTTCAAATCAAAATAAAAACCATATTATTATAATATGGGTATTGGAATATAAGACTAATCATTTGGAAAGGTCTGACCCTGGTTTGGAGGCACACTCCTATAATTCCAGCATTTAGGAGGTTAAGGCAAGAGAATGGTGAGTTTAAGCCCAGTATAGGCTACATAGTGAGCTGGAGGATGACTCACTATCCTATCTCTCAAGAAACAAAACAAACAAAAACCAAACCAAAACATTGAGGAGTGGTAGGATGGGTTGAAGAGATAACTCAGAGGTTAAGAATACATGGTGCTCTTGGAGAGGTCTAGGGTTGGGTTTCCAGTACCCATCAGACAGCTCACAACTGCTTCTCACTCTAAAGGATCAGATGCTTTCTTGCAGTCTCACCTGCAGGCATGTGGTCCATGTACATGTACTCAACACACAGACATCAAATAGTTTTGTTTTTAAATCTCTTTTACCAATGTGGTGGCACATGCTTTTTAATCTCAGCTGTAAGGAGGCAGAGGCAGATGGATCTCTGTGAGTTTGAGGCCAGTCAGGTCTACACAGTGAGTTTCAGACAAGCCAAGGCTATACAGTTAAGACCCTGTCTCAAAACAAAACACAAAAGCTGGGGCTCAGCAGTTAAAGCATTTCCCCTGCAAGCAAGAAGAGCAATGCCTAGAACCAATATAAACACTGTGTAGGCATGGCAGCTCGCTAGTAATTTCAGCCTTAGAACTCAGAATCTGGGGATCCCAAGAGCAAGATTGCTAGAGGACTAGCCCTCCAGTTAGAGCTATGAGAAAGAGTCTTAGTATCTGAGACTGACACTGAGGCCTCTACACACATGATAATTCATACAAATACATATACATACACACGCCACATATATAAAAAGGTGAACAAAGTAAGCTGAGCCAATATGATACAATACACAATAAATTTCAGATCATTTCAAATGCAAAAAAGATGAAAATGCTTGTGAGAAGGCACTGTTGTGTAATCTTAAAGTAGATAGAGCTCTTTTCTGCTGAAATCCAACTACTCACTTAGTAGCTTTCAAACCCAATTACAGACCACTGGAGAAGCTCTCAACATCCCACAAGATCATTTTTTCTCACTGTGCTCAAGTCAGAGATATTGAAACAACGATGATTACGGGTGTCACCTCAGCCCAAATCAAAGAGAGTCAGTGTAGACTTGGATATTTAGCAGCCATGTGTGAGACAGCTGAAGTAAGAACTCAGCCTAGAATGTGCGATACAATTTGGCTTGTGGTTAATAACACAACCAACCATGGATGTGGTACTACGGAACAGTTAGCAGCAAGTTCTGAAGAACCTGGAACCAGAAGTGCTCTGAACCTTGCAGTTCACACACAGGTGCCTAAGGAACTCTGGGAAGAAGACTCAAGGCCAAACTTTTCAGACCCATTAACTGAAGATAATCATACAACAGTTTTAAATCTTTATAACCTTCCAATTCTGGCTCATGCTCATGGCTTGAGAGTATTCCGGATTTCAGATTTTTTAATTGGTGATGCTCAAACTGTACCATATTCCAGGCTTTAGTTTAAAATATACCTTTCTATAATGCATCACACACATTTACCTCTTCTGCTTATCTCAAAGTTTATATTCTCGGAACATCTTCTTACTCTCTTCCCCTGTAGCTTCAAATCTAGGAGTAGTGTTTGACCTCTTATAGTCTATATAAACGTGAGATGCTGAAGTGTTCTTTTTGTGGCTGGCTTATATCACACAGCATAACATCCATCTACATTGCTGCAAAAGACAGGATTTCCCTCTTTTCTAATGGTTGAATACATCTATACACCAAAATTTTCTAAATCTATTCATTTGTTGATGGATATTTAAGAAGGCTTTATTCATTTTGAATCCTTTAAAATATAACCACACACTCCTAAAAACTTTTTCAGTAGGGTTGAGAATGAAGTTTAATGATAGAGCCTTGTCTAGCATGCAGTCTGTTTGATTCCCACCTCCATAAAAAAGGGCAAAAACATATTGTAAATACTCTGGCTGGGGTATTTTATTGTATCAATTGAAATATCCAGAGACCGCCAACTGGGAGGACAGACGCCTTAGTGCCAGCAGCTCTAGCTCATCACCCAGCTCCTTCCGCCATATATGGCGTATTCACTGTGTCACAGTTCTAACTACTCTGTGGCTACTGTGCCTTCCTTGTTAAGGAGAGGCATTCTGTAGTGCCACATCTGTGACATCACTTATTTTTATAACGTCCTCATACTGATGTCATATTATAATCTCAATTATTAATTCTATAGTGATGATGCCAGGGTAGATATGACTTTTCTTCTCTGTCCCAGAACTTCACCTCTAAAGGACATTCAGCTCCACAAAAATAACCTGTGGTGAGTCCAGTTCATCACACCAGACCCTTCCTCTCCTCTAACATGCTGGTAACTGCTGACTTCTCCTTTTCCATGGCAGGCATGACTGTCTTCCAGGGTGCCTCTCAGTCATCTGACAGGCTCCTCAAGCCTCCAAAACACTATTCAACCCAACCACTATTTTTTATAGGTTTTATTTACCAGGTAGCCTCCAATTATTGCTTATGCAAACAATGAGAATCGCCTACAAGCCTAACATTTATTGATTTCAAAGCAATCATCTCAAAGCACAGCAGGGAATCCATTGTTCATCTGTTATAAAACCTTCAATGAACTTGAACTAGTATTGATACATCACTGTTCATAGCAGCATTATGCATAATAGCAAAAGGGTAGAAACAAACTAAAAGTTCATTAATAAATGAATGGATTAGGAAATGTGGTATAAACACGTCAATGCTAATATTACGCAACTTCAAAAAAAATAACTTTTCTAACATATGCTACCTCACAGATAACCTTGACTTCATCATGCTAATTAAGGCCTAGGCAATCACATGTACAAAAATCATATTATTTTACTTTTGTGGAGCACTTAGAATAACCAAATTCTGAGAAACAAAAGTAGAAGAGCTGCTAGTATATGGGCTAAGAGAAGAGTACAGGAGCTACTGCTAATGAATATGCAAGGTAAAATCTGAAAGTGGATAAGGACAATGGTGTTGGTAGCACAATGGTAAACATACCAAATGTCACTAAGTTGTACACTCAAAATCCATTAAAATGGCAAATATGGTATGTATTTATTCTTCCCCATGCATAGACTTTCCAGTAAGTCCTTGCTGACAAAGTACAAATTCTTCATCTTAGCACTAAACATTTTCCATAGAAAGCCAATCATTCTGTCATTGCCTTAATTCCCATTAATCACACTTCTTGGTGCTTAGGATATTAGTTAAATGGCATTAAGTACTTATTTATAAAAAAGGCAAAAAATCCTAAGTATGAGTAAGGCTGGATTACTTAAAAGAACACTAGGACTCTCCCAGGTTTAATGAACTCTCTAGTACTAATGAGCTCCAAAGGCCCTTGGGACAAATAAATGAACTTGAAAATAATTTATGCAATTAGATCTTTCCTGTGAAGTTGAAGAGACTTAATGAGTTAATAGTACACTTACAGTAAAAAAAGAAGTCCCACAAAAGCGAGTGCATACTCCTCGTACAAAACCTTCATGTGCTTGTATTGTCCGGATACATTTTCGTTTAGTCAGGTTCCAAATTTTAACCTAAGATAAAACAGAAAATTCAGAACTCTAAATGTAAAATATTTTAGAAATTCCACATTGAAAAGGCTATGAATCACTCTACCACGCACTAAAATCAAAGTCCTTTGGATTATAATAATGTACTACATATGGACAAATGTATCAACAACAGAAAATTCAGTCTGTCAAATACTCTGCTGATTCTACAGTGTTTCAAAGTCTTTCCCCTTACCAGATTAGGAAATTAAGTGTTTGATCATCAATAACAACTTATGTAAAAAATTCAAATACCTTTATTACAAACATGATAAATTTCTATACTGTCAAATTGAACCTTACACCACTGAACTGACACCATTTTAAGATTAGATGGAAAACTACTAAATCACTTTAAGAATTAAACCAAAAATCAAACTCAGAGTAGTCAAAAGGAAGGAGGTTTTTAACAGAGTGTGCTCGTTTAAAACACCAAGATTTAAAGTGACACTTGCCTCTCCATCACATGCTCCAGAAAGGACAGTAGCCAGGCTCTGTGGATGCTTTGCCAGGCAATTGACTCCATCACGGTGACCATCCAGGGAAGCAAGGAATGGTTTTGCAAATACTCGTTCCAATTTGGTAGCATTTAAAGCTCTTACATATTCTCGTGGGACTTCAAAAGGATGTAAAGTAGGATCATAGTTTCTTGGAACTGAAATAAGAACAATCTCTCTGAATAAAATAATTCACATTTACTATTTCCTGTGGAAAGCCCCAGCTAATCACATAATCTATTACTCAATAAGCCTTTAATTAGGAATACTGTTTTCTGTCTAGTACTATGAAAGATACAAAAGTACACTAGTCACTTACAAACCTTTTCACAATTATGGGAAAATCATGAAATATATAGCCCTGTACAAGTAGATTATACACACACACACACACACACACAGAGAGTTTTCCTTCTACATGTCCTACCATATTCGATTGGGTATGTGACCTTTCTCACCAGTAAGGTTCCACACATTTTTCAGTTGCACTCCTATGCCTAGCATTGTATCTGGAACAAAGCCAAGTACTCTGATGAACTTCTGCTTAACTAAACGCCAGGCTGTTTGTGCTAGGTGCTCTCGGTGCTAAGCACTGCACTGACAGACACACAACATTGTTATGTTAACTATAGAACACAACTGCTATTTATCCAACACTTCACCTTTGTTCCCTTACTTGAAAAACAATGACGTAGAGTTCACTGCCTTTCACACACTGTTCCAGATACTTTCTTAACTCACATTATCTCCAAAGTACCTCACAGGTTACATATATTCCTATCTTCTACCCTAGAGTTGTGAAACTGAGGTACAGAGGGGACAAGTAACCTGCCTACGAGCCATGCTCTTTCTTAACTAGTTTGCCAAACAAGCTGTCTTATTCTAAGCCCTTGTCTAACCAAATTCAATGTGTAACATCGAATGTGTACATACACTTTCCCTTCACCGTCACCCTGCTATCTTTGCTTTCTGACTCCATACTAAAAGTATACCATATCCAACATGCAAGAAAGCTCAAACCTTGGCCATTGCTGAATTGCATGCTCCACAGTCTCCAATCCCAAATCTCCAACACTCAGCCTCACTGAACCAGTAACTCTACCTTTTCCTTCAGGTATCTGCTAACTTAGTGTTAGCCCTTAGTACCTTACACCTTGACTATTGTTTCACCCTGCTTGATTTGGCAGCAGTTTAAACTGTTATCAGATTAATCAAGCACATGCCATTCTCATAAGCAAAATCTTTTAAAGGCTCCCTGCAGTATTCCTCAAACCATTAGATTGTATGTCTCATTGTAACACGTTTTTTGAGCTGATAGTACAAGCATGTATTAAAGACGCTTGGTTTTCATTAAAATTTTGTTTCAAAATAAGCCCCCTGAGAGAAAATTCCAACATGTCCAAATGTGTGTCTTCACATCTGGTTTAGTGAAGAGTCACTGATGTCTGCACAGGGCTGTGTTAGTGGGGTGCTGGCAAGCAGCACTCGAGCTCTTGCCGGCATGGTTTCTGTGGTGTACAGGTGACTGCAGTCATGGTGAACCTCTCACTGCTTTAGTTCACATAGTGTTGAACAAAGTGAGAACTGACTGTACCTCACAACAACAAGCAGATCCAAGGAGAGGAAAGGTGTCCACACTGATATTGAGCAATGGAGAGGAGCCTGAGGAAAACAGGCCCAAATTGAGATCCAGCTCAGAGGGAGGCCCCAAGGCCTGACACTATTACTGGTGCTATGTGTGTTTACAAACAGGGGCCTCTCATGAGTGCCCTCTGAAAGGCCCAACAAGTAGCTGAAAGAGTCAGATGCAGATAGATATTTACACCCAACCAATGGACAGAAGTTGGCGACTCCTGTGGTTGAATTAGGGAAAAGTTGGAAGAAGCTGAGGAGGAGGGAGACCCCATAAGAAGACCAGTAATATCAACTGACCTAGACCCCTGAGATTTCTCAGACACTGAGTCCCCAACACATGTACAGCAGAGGACTGCTGGGTCTGGACTCAGTCAGAGATGATGCACCTAACCCTCAAGAGTCTGGGGCCCCAGGGGGTGGGGAGGTCTGATGGGGTGGGGGTGAGGGTGGGACATCCTCTTGGAGAGGGGGCACGGAGTGAGATGTGGAACAGTTGGAGGGTGGACTGGGAGAGGGATAAAGTCTGGACTGTAAAAAAAAAAAAAGATTAAAGAATAAAAAACAAAACCGAAAACAACCCTGTCTCAAAAACAAATAAACAAAAGGGGGAAAAATTTGGGACAGATTATATACTTTATTTTCTTTTAAAAGTTAAAAGGGAAAGCATGTTATTTAATATTCATAACTACAGAAAAGCTTAACAATTTCAGAAACAATTCATAGTGAGGTCATTCTAAGAACTTTACCATAATTAAGTCAAGGAACTTCTGCAACAACAATTGGTCTTACAGTCTTTCCTTTCATTCTATAATCATTATACCACATGACAAATATAAACCATAATATACTACACTATTCTAAAGGTAGAACAAGTCCTCCTTTGTCAACACCACTATTCATAGGATACACAACATATGACTGAAATGAGGTTCTAAGTTCATTAAATATCACATACATAGAAATTGGGGGTCGTTGATTGTCTGTAAACACTATGTCATCCTGGATATCCTGGAATTCACTATGTAGACTGGATCTCACTATGTAGATCAGGCTAGGCTGGAACTCAGAGATCTGTCTGCCTCTGTCTCTGGAGTGCTGGGATTAAAGGCTTGAACCACCAAGCTTGGTTCAGTTGTTTTTTTTAAGACAGAAAATACACACTGATATTCTAACTGTATCCCCATATTGTAATGTAGCGTCTAAACACCTACTTGTAGAGGTACAGAACTAAGTTCAAACCCCCTTCTGGTCTTCTATAACTCAGTCTCACTGTCTCATCAGCTTCAAGTACTTCCTGGAACTCAGCTCAAGCACCTTCACTCCCCTTCACCTAAACCACCTTGCATTTTCCTTCTATATACCAGCCTTCTATCAGGACTTAACTTTCACCTAAATCTACCCAAACCTCATGCCCCCTTTAAAATATTCACTTTGTCTTCTAAATCATAATCATTGTATCCACTTCCAACTTCATTCATCTAGTCACAGAGAAACAACTAACACTAATGTAGCACCTGCCATACATCATAAGCTCTGGATACCATAGTTTAAAACTCATATAAAACTACATATATTTGTGTAAGGGGCTCTTACACATTAACTAGACACATCAGAATTATCAAGGATATTTCAAAAATAAATCTTCACCAATACTTACCCAGTATTTAAATCCTGCATAAAATTTACAAGGAAAAAACACTAAATAAAAAATATAACAGATGTGTTTCTTGCTTTATATTTTATAGCATTCCAAAAAAATCTATTTTTCTGTTTTGCTATTACATTTCTATTATAAAAATTAAAAATAGGGAGATACTATTGAAAAAATGTTACTAACAAATAGGGCTGTATCTCCTAGCATAAGATTCTGTGTCCAGACTGTCACCCACTCATTCATTCATTCAGACACTTACAAAGGAGCTATTTATGGGAGTTGTTGTCTAAACACTGTGCATATAGGAATATGATTCTTCCCCCTCTATGCCAGCTCAGTCTGATGGGAAAGCCTGCTAATCAACATATAATCATGATATATGTGATAAGCACTGACAGAAATCCAAACAATGTGTACTAGAAACACAGAAGAGGACACTGAAATGCAGGATGGAGGGCATGTGCAGGGATAAGTATATAAAGATTATGGTTGAGAGAAAGCTTCCCATAGGTACGGCTCCAAGACAAAGCCTGAAATGCACCCACATTGGCAACGGCAATGTAAGCCATTGTCTTAGTTCGGGTTTTACTGCTCTGAGCAGACATCATGACCAGGGCAACTCTTATAAGGACAACATTTAATTGGGGCTGGCTTACAGGTTCAGAGGTTCAGTCCATTGTCAACAAGGTGGGAGCATGGCAGCATCCAGGCAGGAATGGTGCAGGAGGAGCTGAGAGACCTACACCTTTATCTGAAGGCTGCTAGCAGAATACTCTCTTCCAGCCAGCTAGGACTAGGATATTAAAGCTCACACACACAGTGACACACCTACTCCAACAGGGTCACAGCTTCTAATAGTGCCACTCCCTGGGCCAAGCACATTTAAATCATGACAGCTATCTACCAGCAATGCACTGATTGGTGAAAGTGGAAGAAAAACAAATGAGGTTCAAAGACTCAAAATAATATCAAATCGTAGTGACAAATCTACTTTTCATTTAAGAAATATTGCCATCTTAAAACACCTTGGGAGCAGGGCCCATATACCACACCTTAGCAATGCTGGTGGGGGGCAGGAGAGGGTAGAACCTCTAGTAACCACGAGTTACTATAACTCATTTACTCCAAAGGCATGATTTCTATGCCTTAGTTATATCTATTCTTGTCTTCAGTTACAATGGTCAGCTCATACAAGATTGGTTTCCTGTCATTTCTGTTACCAAGAAATAATTTATAAACGGTCAGCATGCTAACAGGAAACAGACCAGTAAAGATAACTAAAACTCACCAACTTCATCTTAACCATTCTCTCCTCAAATTCTCAAGAGTAGTTATGAGAAAACAAGCTGCTTTAAATTTCTTTTCCTCTTATTTTCCTTTCCACACCCAGAAGTATACAATCTGAAGCAGTAAAGTGCCCAAGGCGCAGCTTTAAAACGTTTTAAAAAAAAAAAAACTTTGAGCCGGGCGGTGGTGGTGCACGCCTTTAATCCCAGCACTTGGGAGGCAGAGGTGGGTGGATTTCTGAGTTCGAGGCCAGCCTGGTCTACAGAGTGAGTTCCAGGACAGCCAGGGCTACACAGAGAAACCCTGTCTCGAAAAACTAAAAAATTAAAAACAAAACAAAACCTTGGAATGCTCGACTCATGAGTCCGCCTCAAACTCCACTTTCCAACAGCCTGAACACAGACCGGCTGAGAGAACACTGGAAGCACTCTCGCTATACGTAACACTTCCCACTAGAGGAAAATTCCCACACAGGACTTAGGGGGATATGTCATCTGCAACTCTGTTCCTCAAGAGCCCTGTGTGGACATCGTCGCCTAGGCGGAAAGGGAAAACGAGACCAGAGCGCGGGCTCCCCGTCCATTTTACTGCTCGAAAGCTGGCCAGACCCAAGGAATCCGGGAGGACGCTCCTTCCTCGGTTCCAGCTCCTCTCACCTCTCTGAATGTCCAGCTTGGTTTCGCGGACGTAGTTGTCAGGGTTCCGGCTCAGCATTTTCACCTTCATCTTGACGGCTCGGGGTCTGAGACTCCTCGAGCCTTTAAGCCGGGATCAACTTGGCCCGGCCTCCACACACGCCACTCGGCCTTCCGCAGGCTTCTTCCTGTCACGTGGCCCGCAGTGTAGCCGCCGGAAGGCTCAGCCGGACCCCGCGGCGTTCCGTAGTCGCTTCGGCTACGAGCTGGAGTGGGCGGTTCTTCAGCTGTCGCTCGCTTCGCGTCCTGAGGGCACGCGCGCGCGGCTGTGGGCGGGGCCAGGCCTGCTGGGCGGGGCTAAGCTAAGCAGGCAAGGCTCGGCTCTTCACGCGGCATTGCCCCGGGTGTGACTTCTCCGCTGCCGCGTCCCGGGATCCAGTTCCGGAAGTGGGCTCGCGTCCTGTGGTTCCAGGTCCCCGGCCGCGACTGTCGCCACGGTGGCGGCTACTACATCACGCCCCACGTCGGCGGCGCTGGACGCCGTAGTGTCGACGAGCCCGGAGCCCATGACAGGCCAGGGCCAGTCGGCGGCCGGGTCGGCGGCGTGGAGCGTGGTGTTCCGCCACGTCCGGTACGAGAACCTGGTGGCTGGCGTGAGTGGCGGGGTCTTGTCCAACCTGGCGCTGCACCCGCTCGACCTCGTGAAGATCCGCTTCGCTGGTAAGAGCCTGCCCTCGCCACGAGCGACTTCCCTTGCTGCCAGCCCCAGCAAAGCACTAAACACCCAGAGGAGACATTGGTCTCCCCAGACTCAGTTCTACACGGGGGAGAGTCCTGCGTTATCTGGAGTTAGGATTTAGGAAGGGGGTCCCCGCCTGCGTGTCCCCTAACCCTAAAGGATAGGGAAAGTGGGTGAAGTTTAAGAGAAAGGAGTTTGTCACATTTGGCCCTCATGTTCACGAGTCATTCACTCTTAAGGGTAATTTGAAGTCGTAGGGCAGCCACGTGTTTGGCTATATAAAGTCAAAGGAAAGTGCAAGTGTTTGAGCTGGAGCATTGTCCCCCTTCGGAGGATAAAGTCTTAGTTTGGGATTAAAATATTCTCTAAGGTTTCTTTAGTTTGGAGTATTTATAATATGCATTGTCTGGTGAAGGAAGGAGGAACTTCTGCAATCTAAATAAC
The DNA here is from genome assembly GCA_036184795.1 of Tokudaia tokunoshimensis. Classification (NCBI taxonomy): domain Eukaryota; kingdom Metazoa; phylum Chordata; class Mammalia; order Rodentia; family Muridae; genus Tokudaia; species Tokudaia tokunoshimensis. The sequence continues at coordinate 38,109,421 of BTHU01000018.1, read as the reverse complement.
TGTATTTAAGTGTGAATTAAGTATATGGAAATTAGCACAGCATTTTAGGGATTAATACCAAGTTGCATTACAAAGGTGATCCTTGGTAACTATTTAGAAAACATTTCTGTTATTTCATTTATTACAAGCTAAATTTTTCCTTGAAAATCAAATCTTAAGAAGAAATGGCTTTAGTAGAGCATTCTAATTTTATTCAATTTACTTGATGTATATGTCTTCCTGTTTGAACAGTGGAGTCGAACTAAGAAGTACCAACAGTTTCTTACCGTTAGGAAACTTAAACATGAAATTAGCCTAAATTATATAAAAGGATCCTATACAACATGAAATCAAGTGCTAAGTAGAATAAATTCGAATACAAAATAAGAGTACAAATAGACTGTATAAAAAGACTATATAAGGAAAGCTGGAGCTAGAGAGAAGGCTTAGCATTCTCACAGAACCCACATTGAGTTCTCAGCACCCACATATCCACCCAGGGACACATATGAAATATAAAATAATAAGGTAAATATTTAAAAAATAAATATAGGTGGCTTGTATGTATCTGTAAAAGTTCCATATTAAAGTTCTCAACAGGATTAGTATTTTGGCAGACAGAGAGGAGACAAGAAGACATTCTGTAGTGTAGAATATGTGGTGCCTGTGGAGTGTATCCTCGAAAAGACACTACAGAGAAAAAATTCCATGGAGTTCGAATGCATCTATAAATAATTGTTGTAATAAACAATTAGGAACATTGATAACTAACTTTCATTGAACATGTACTAGGCATTTATTCCCTTTACACAGATGATAATGGTAGGGGTTGAGTAAGTCGTCTAAATCGCAAGATGGTAAATAGTGGTCTGAGGTTTGAGTTCAGCACTTTCACTCTGAGACTGCCCTGCACTGGCCTCCCCGCAGCACCTCCATGAATCCCGCCAACAGTGGCTTGAACATGAATAGAGAGATAGTCTTGGACCCCCTCTTACACAGCCTCCTCTAGGAGCAGAAGATAGGGAGCTGAGACTTTTAAGGTATAGGGTTGGCGAGGTTCGGTTTTGGATAGTGCCACAGAGCTGACTAGGTTGAGGAAAGGGAATTCTTGGAAAGGGAATTCATTATCTTAACGTGAAAAGAATATTGGAAACTTGTAGAGTAGATAAGGCGGATAGTAACAGAATAAGGCATTAAGGTTAGATAGTAATCCCTAATTGAAGTCCTTCCCACAGCAGAGCAAGCCTGCAGTTTTACTGAATGGTGAAAGGAAGGATAAACTGAAGAAGATAAACAATGAAAAGTTGAGTCTTTTTTTTTAGTGAGGGTTTCTATTGCTGTGATAAAACACCTTGACAAAAGCAGCCTGGGAAGGAAAGGGTTCATTCCCTATAGCTTTATCGTTCATCATCCAGGGAAGTCAAGGCAGCAACCTGGGGGAGGAGTTGATACGGAGGCCATGGAGGATGCTGCTTACTGCTCACCATGGCTTGCTCACCTGCTTTCTTGTACAACTAAGACTTCCTGTGGGGGGGGGGGGTAGAATTGAGGAGTGGCTTCCCCACCTCCATACTGTGGGCTGAGCTCATCCCTGATTAATAATGTTACAAGAAAATGTTACAGACTTGCCTCCAGGCCAATGGATGAAGGCACTTTCTCAATTGAGGTTCCTCTTCCCAAATAACTCTAGCTGTGCGAGCTGACATAAAACTAGCCGATGCAGTCATCCATAGGCATCAGTACTGAATAATGCATGCATTTTGTGCTTTCATATAATTAAGCCCACTTATTAAAATTACTGTCTAGCAGTGGTGAGGAAGGTTAATCCTGAATGCTTATGCTATAAAACCAAACAATAAAATGGAGCTCCAGTGTTGACAGTTAAAAAAAAAAAGTAGAAATGTTATGTGAGAAAGGTGAAGGAACTCATTAAGCTTCATATGGGAAGGGAGATGCGCACTGGGAGTTGGTCCTAAGAAAAGTTACAGGGATGCAGAATTTGGCCTGGCAAAGCAGTGGTACTCAAAGCGGCCGGGACCGATGCTTTTTAAGAGGTTGGGTATGGACACTGAATGTGCTTAGTGGTGGAATGCTGCCTTAGGTCTCAGGTTGAAGCACCTGTAGGTCTTAAGCTCAAAACCTAGTATCACAAAAAAAAAAAGTAGAAACAAGCCATCCACATAAAGCACAAGTGAAGGGATTTATTAACTAAGTAAGAAGCAAACTCTTCAGGTGTGACCAAGAAAAGGAAGGTAACTAAGAGCCAGCACGAGGGACAGTTTGTCCAGGATGGTGGGACGACATAGTTTTTTAAAGCCAGAGTACTTGTTGCTGTTCTTCAAAAGCATTCAAAACTTAATGTCTTCTGTCTTGGCTCCTCTAGTGTACCAACTTTTTCGTTCAGTTACTGCCTCCTGGCATCTTTCAGTGTTTCCACTAACCATTACAGTGATGTGAGATCACTGCTTTCGTGAAATTCCTCAGTCAGTTAGACTGGAAACTCACTGTGTATACAACTTCCATGTGACAGTAGGGAGACTCATTCAGACTCATTCAGGTCTTCATCTCTTGTTTTCTCTGCCTTCAAATTCATTCTACCTGAGGACACCACAATTTCCTTTTTTTATTTTTATTTTTTTGCAAACATGTATGTGGATGTATATATGTATTATGTATATAATGAAATTTTTTGCCTTGATAGTAGGGCAATTATTATATTTCTCTTTTGTTAAGCCCAGACCTAGCTAAGGCTGGTCCTTGGCATTTTTTAAGTTAGAAAAAGAAAGGAGCAATTTCCTTTGTCAAAACATGTATGTGATTATTTTAGTATTTTTTCCCCCCAAGAACCTTTGTTGTGTGAGCTGAAACAGAATACCACTACAAACAGTTTAGTTTAAACAACAAAAGGATTATTTTTTTCATAGGGATTTGGGGACTGGAAGGATCCCAAGGATCAAGAGGCTAGTCAGCCAGGCAGTGATAGCGCACGCCTTTAATCCCAGCACTTGGGAGGCAGAGGCAGGCGGATTTCTGAGTTCGAGGCCAGCCTGCTCTACAGAGTAAGTTCCAGGACAGCCAGGGCTATACAGAGAAACCCTGTCTCGGAAAAAAACCAAAAAAAAAAAAAAAAAAAAAGAAAGAAAGATGCTAGTCAGGTTGGTTTCTAATGAGATCCCTCTCCTTGGCTTGCAAATAGCCCTTTAATCTTAATTCCTTCCTTAAAGACCCTGTCTTCTGTGTAGTCCTGTTCAGAACTACAGCTTTACCTGAACTTTGGAGATAATACAGTTCACTCCTAAACAGCTCTCATCCCCACCCTTCCTTCCAAACTAATATTCCTTCCTCCACAGCCCAACATTTTTGCTCCCCTAATCTCCAGTTTTCTTCCCAAACAATGTCCTATCTAGCTATAAACCTTTTCTACCTTTTGAAGACCAATGCCTAATCATTCTTATCTATTATTCACACTAAAAAGCAAGCATTGGTTTATGGCTCTGAAAAGCAGGGGTGTTTTGCCTTTTGTCTCACAATTGAATTGTGAGCTTATTATTGAGAGAAAACTGGAAAGCTGCCCAGAACAAGAAAATCTGTGCAGAATGAGAGGCACAAAACCCAAGGGGCACATCAGAAGCGTGTATGCTGCAAAATGCCTCTCCTGGGCAAATGGCCCTGCTAGCTGAAGGTTTGTGTTTTGTGTAAACCTTATGAAATTTAGGATGCTATACCCACTTTACAAAGGAGGACACTGGAGCTCAGAGAGGGTAAGATCATGTAATTAATAAAGGAAATTTGATAGCCAACCCAGGCCTCTCCTGAAGCCCAGTGCACTTTAATCTCATTTCGAGGTGTAATGTTGACAGGTTAATGACGAAAGAAACTGACTGTTGCACCTTTGCATGGCACTGGTAAACAGTGACGATTCTTCTTTGCCAGGCTCCGTTCAGTATAGTGGCAGGTGGGGGGGACAGAGAACTGGGCATGCTTACTTGTAAAGGACTGTAATTTGTGTGAACTCTTTTGGAAGGTACTTTTCCCTGTATCTTAAAATTATATTTATATCCTTTAACCCATATCACTCCCTTTCTATGGCTAGTGATAAAGAAGTAATAAGAATCTATACAAATCGGATATTTTTTAGAGAATGTCTTACTAATAAAAAGATGAGGAGACCAAAGGGAACAGGGTATACAAAAGAGGGTAGTGGGAGAGAAGACTGAAATAGAAACAGTATAAAGGCCAAGTGGTGGTGGCACACATCTTTAATTGCAGGACTCAAGAGGCAGAGGCAGGCAGATCTCTGTGAGTTTGAGGCCAGCCTTATCTATAGAGTAAGTTCCAGGACAGCCAGGGCTACACAGAGAAATCCTTTCTGGGAAAAAAAAAATGTATAATGACTCATGCATATAAAAATGCTGTGATGAGATCCTTTTTATGTGCTAAACCTAAAATATGGATTTAAAAGATGAGAAAAAGTTGACGTGTGAGAGAGGAGAGTGAGTGTAGAAGTGATGGAATGGCTGTGAGAGGGACAGCAGCCACATTGTCTCAGCATCTTGTAAAGTCTAGAGTACAGAAGAAAGCATGCAAAACTATATAAAGTAAACTTGGTATTTTGTATTGTGGAACTTTATAATGTAGAATGTGGTTTTATAATCTGGTGTCATATGCATGATATGGAATGTTCCCTATTACTGAGATACTCAATGCTCTACTTACAGGATTAAGTGACGTCTGAAAACAACAAAGCAGTTGTTAAGACTGCATTGTTCCATATTATTTTCCTACAACCTGTTCAAAGACCTGTTCAGTAGCCTTCATTTACTCAGATTATCTTATTTCAAATGTATTTTTCATTTCCTACAGAAGCAAAATAAAAATAAATGCTAAATACAGCCAGGCATAGTGGCAGTCTATACTTCAAAATACTACTCCTGGGGAAAAACAGACAGCAACATTTTCTGAGATGTAGGCAAGTCCAAGAGAGCTTATGTGGCACAATAAGACAATATAAAGGACTTTTTAAAGAAAGATTGTTTAATCAAAAGGAAAGAATGAGTCTGGCGACTGGTCCTTAGTGGCACAAGCTTTGCTGTAGTCAGTGGTGCCGTATTGTTGAGCTGTATGGGACCCTGGAATGAGAACAGTGTGGAAAAGGATGGAGGAAACCAGCTCAACTTAGAAAATAGTGTTCACATGCAATCCTTGGGTACTTTATATTCTGACTGAGGTGTGTGTGTGTTGGTAGAGAAAGAATGTCCAGGAGTAGGCTGCCCTTCCTCCTCTCCCTTCTCTGCTCCCCGAAGACCATACTGGCATTCTTGATAGAGTTGAAGCAGCTGACTAGGATTTATTTGTATGTTAAGTCATGTTTTTATTTCATTTTATTGTTTTATATATATATATATATATGAATGCATATGTACCACTTGCATGGCTGGTACCTATAGAGTTCACAATAGGATGTCAGACCCTGGGATTGGAGTTACAGGTGTTTGTGAACCACCATGTGGGTGCTGAGAATCACACCCAGGTCCTCTACAAGAGCAAAGAGTATTTATTCCAAACCACTGAACAATTTCCCTACACTCTGAGTCATAGTTTCAAACATTTGAGTTTATAATCCTGAGTATCTGTACAAACATACAAGTGTTTTGGGTTATTTAAAGGCTACTTCCTAAAATACTAGTGGTTTTAGTATGCTCTGGCTGAATACTTTGGTAAATTGACAGATGTACTAATTAAAAAATACCAAATATCCTAAAACAATGTCTTCTACCCAAGGTTTTCTTAGTGAACATGTTTCCTTTATGGATCCAATTGTGTCTGTGTCTGTGGGTCATGGGCAACAGCCCTTTTCACCTGTGTGCTCTTCAATGCAGTGAGTGATGGACTGGAAGTAAGGCCGAAATATAAAGGAATTTTACATTGCTTGACTACCATTTGGAAAGTCGACGGACTACGAGGACTTTATCAAGGAGTAACCCCGAATGTGTGGGGTGCCGGTTTATCCTGGGGACTCTACTTTTTCTTGTGAGTAGATCTGGGGGATTCTACATTTTTGAAGAGGACCCTTGTTTAAATGATTTCTGCTTATCACCTTTTTTTACATGGGTAACTGATGAGTTATCTAATCAGATTTTTTAGGATTGGGAAGCAGAGTAGCTTGTTAGTTCCTGTCTGCTGGCTGTTATCAGAGACATTTGACCCAGAACAGAGTTCTAATAGGAACAAGATAACAGGATAAGATAGGAGATTTGCAGAAACCATTGCTTTGAGCTGAATTCATGAAAATTGAGGTATTTAGCTGAGCGATGTGGTCAGTGGGGTGCTGACCCACTGAAGAGCTCTGCTTTAGTTAAAGCCAGTGCTAACTCCATAACTCATGGTAACACTTAACATCTATTTTAGTTAAAGCCATTGTTAACTCTGTGTAACTCATGGTGACACTGTACAACTTCAGGAATTCCAAGGGCCCATATTAGTATCTTGAGCACTTTTTAAACAGCCAAAATAGATTAGAAAAAGGCGACTAAACCAGTTGTTTGTTAATGGTTTTGTAAGTGTTTCATTAGGAACCTGAAACTTTTTTAAGATAAATCTCACAATTTCAGTCTGTAAATTCAGTCCTATAAAATGAACTGTTCTTGTCATGTATAAGAGATTAGTTCAGAATATTCCCAAAGAAGAAAATGTCTGTAGAATTGAAGTATATTTATATATTTATCCTCAGCTAGAATAACAGAAATTCCAGTTGTTTGAGACGGCTTGGAGAAGTGCATTTGATGCATGATAAAGTTTTAAGTCAGGAGGGGATAGAGCTGGGAGCACCTATAAGCACATATATCAGAGATCCCTGTTGGGAAGAGAAAACAATGACCTGATTCCTAGAAGAGTTTGAAATATACGCCTCATAGCTTTTTTTTTTTAACCCACCCCAACATCTTCTTAGCTTAATTACCGGTTAGACAGCATCGCTATTTGTAATAACTCCTACTGCATTCCCCTTAAAGGAACTGCAAGCTCCTGAGCAGGCACACTCACCTTACTGAGTATGAAAGAACATAGTCCAAAGCATCATGACCCTGCAGTCGAGGAGCACATGCTGTACTGTAGAGCTTCTGACTCGACACTGTGTGTCTTAATCCCTGTTCTGTTGCTGTGAAGACACCAAGCCAACTCTTAAAGGAAAGCATTTAATCTATACAAAACTCAAATTCTCTCTCTCTCTCTCTCTCTCTCTCTCTGTGTGTGTGTGTGTGTGTGTGTGTGTGTGTGTGTGTGACAGAGACAGAGAGACACACATGCAGAGAGAGAGAGAGAGAATATATCCCCAAGAGGACATGCTATGTATGACAAGAATTCCTTATGATAGTACAGTTTGCCTTATGTTAAAATATTATGGGTAATGTTTGAAAAGTTTCTTCAAACAAAGTCTTTCAAGAGGAAAGTGGATATTGAGGCCTGGTGACACACCTTGAATATCAGCACTAGATAGATAGGTGCAGAGAGATCTGGATTTCAGTGTCATCCTTTACTCACAGTGAGTATGAGGCCAGCCTGGGTCATAGACAACCTGCCTGAAAACACAAAGAAGGAACTGGAGAGCTGGCTCAGCTTGCTGTTGTAGAGAGTCAGAGCTCGCTTTCCCACCCTGCACTAAACTGCTCACAGCAGCCTGTAACCCCAGCTCCAGCTTCTGTGGGTACACAGATAAACACATACACATAGTAAAAATTGTATTTATAAAATAAATAACAAAAGCAGACCTGGTTTATGTTTCCTGCTCAGAAACATCTAGTGGCTGTGTTTTTGTCAAACGAAACCCAAATCTCAAGCTGCTGTCCTGTGGCTGCTTTTTCTTCACTGTGTGGTCCACTCTTCCTGTCACTCCCCATGTGTATCTCTTTCCCTGTTGAAACTGAACCTGTCTGTGCCATGTCTACACAGGAACTTCTGGGATCTCCCTCTTTCAGGCAGTTTCTGAGTGCCTTAGGACACCGTTACTATTAGTTACTCTTAGAATGCCAGAACCCTTGTTAATCTATTAAAGGGATCTGCTGCATGTTCTCTCTTACCCATCAGAAAGCTGATGACCATTCCTGAATGTGTGTTTGTCTGGTGTCCCTTGACTTTGTTTGCTTCTTCCTGATGTCCTTATCGACACAGCATCTCCTCCTTCTCCTTTTTATTCTGCTGCTATTAATTGTAGAAGTGTCAGGAGCCATCTAGGAGAGACTAAGGAAGGCTAGCAGGTGACTTTCTTGGAGATGGCCACAGGATTTTGCATAGCCTACAATGGCTGAGCTCTGAGAGGCAAGGTCCCAAGAGACTTCATCTCAGGATTGCTTCTTGCAGCTGTTATGCTTTTTCCTGTTATTGTTACATAGTTTAATGATTCCTGGGCATTAGACTGCCCTGTTGGGCAGATTTTCTGTAGATCTATAAAGATGTACCATCATGTAGTAATGCTGTATTGACAAATTGATGTTTTCATAATTCCTGATAATGATTTTATAGAATTCCTGATTTGCTTCACATAATTTTAGAAAGAAAGTTTTTGTTGTTTTGCCAGAAAGATATAATAAAGTTAGAATCAAGAATAAAATGTGCCCACCCCTCATAGAAAATAGTAAGTAAAGGCTGCATAACTAGAAATATAATGAGCTTTCACAATTACAGTAAAAAGAGAAATAGGCTTGGGACAAATTCGTGATCAAGGAAAAACATTCTAGGTCAGATCCAAGGATCAAGCCACAGGTGTGCACTATGATAAAACAAGGCCATGTGAAACTGTTGCTTTGAACTTATAATGAGGTTATAGATTGACACACTGCTTTGAACTTAATATCAACATCCTTCTGTAACTCCCCCTTTGTGTGACATTTTATCTATGAAGTAATTGTGGAAAGAACTTTTGTCTAAGAAAATATAAGAAGGTCAGAGAGAAGGAAGAAAATGTGGCATCTGGGACTTTGCCCCATCCACCCACCAAATGTATGTGTGTGGCTTGGGGGGAGGGGCTCTGCCCTATGTACCAAGTGTGTGTGTGTGTGTGTGTGTGTGTGTGTGTGTGTAAATATGCATGAACACTTGTGGGGTTGAAGAGACAGATGGGACCTGATGTGTGTGTGTGTGTGTGTGTGTGAGAGAGAGAGAAAGAGAGAATGTCTGTACATATTATTTGTATAAAAGATTCTTCTCTTCTCTCTGGTCCACAAAGAGTTAATGAGTTCTAAGCCTCTTACCTGGCCAGAGAGAGGTCCTTGAGCTGGAGAGAAAGGAAACCAGTGCTGATTAGCACAAAATAATAAGAAAGGGTTACAGGAAAAAACAAAACAAAACCAGTGCTTATCAAAGCACAAATAATAGTAGAACTATAAGACCAGGGATCATCAGTCTTTGACCATCATCCAATGCAGTGTCCCACCCAGTTCCCCTAAAGGCTGGAGCAGGCCCCTGGCCCCGAGGGAGTAATTAGAAGACTTCACATACATGTTGCTAGGCATGCTCTCTTACAGGGAGGGTGGTATAATCCCACTGTGAGCCATTCCTGGCATAACCATTCTTAAGTGAGCCTTAATTTGTGGTTTCATTATGCATTGACTTTTGCTTTGGATATTATGCTTTTAAATGTACTGTTGCTTTATGACTCGTGTTCAGATTAAACGTGGTCTGTGTTTAATATTTGCAGTTACAATGCCATCAAATCGTATAAGACAGAGGGAAGAGCTGAGCAGTTAGAGCCATTAGAATACCTCATCTCAGCTGCTGAAGCTGGTAAGGCAATATATAATATCGTGTTCCAAACTTAATTCCTTGTGTGGCCTGGGGATACTTGAGTGTGTTTAAGCACTGGTCTCGCTCTGGCCCAGATTGGGCTTGTGACCTTTTGCCTACAGGCTTGATTTTTCTTTTATAAAAAAAAAAAAAGTCTCCCACTTAAACATTAGAGGTTTACATGTGCTCATCTGATCATATGAAGTTAGACATCTCTAGACTAAGCTGATTGAGTGGGGCTGGAGAGGTGGCTTAGCACTTAAAAGCACTGACTGATCTTCTGAGGACGCAGGTCAGATTCCTAGCACCCATGTGGTGGCTCAGCCATCTGTAACAGCAGTTCCAAGAATCTGACAGCCTCTTCTGGCCTCTGAGCACTATATATACACATGGTGCACACATATATATGCAGGAAAAACACTCACATACATAAATTAAATTTTGAAAACTTATTCTTAAGAGATGATTTAGTTATGGTGTTTTCAAATTCTGTAACTTAGTAACTTTATTCTCTTGCTCTTCTATGTGTGCCGTCAAGGAAAAACAGTGAAACTGAAGTTTCATAAAACCGTTTTTGATCCATTGTGTACCTCGGTTTGTTCATGTTACCAGTTCTTTTAAAGCAAGAACTGTCTTAATTTTCAAATACTTAGCCACATGCAGAGACCCAAGACATGATAGAGTTTGATATTTATTTACTAAAAAAATTTCTCGGGAAACTCAACAAATGAAAACTTTAAATTTTTTAAAAGATGTATTTATTTATTTATTATATATAAGTACACTGTAGCTGTCTTCAGATACCCCAGAAGAGTGCATCAGATCCCATTACAGATGGTTGTGAGCCACCATGTAGTTTCTGGGATTTGAACTCAGGACCTTTGGAAGAGCAGTCAGTGCTCTTAACTGCTGCCATTTCTCCGCCCCAAATGAAAATTTTAACCAGATGTGTTTTTGGTAGGGCATGAGGTTGGTCGGTTTTGGTTGGTTGGTTGGTTTGTTTGTTAAGATAGAATCACATATAAGATGCCCAGACTGGCCTTGCAGTGATCTTCCTAACGCTGCCTCCCAGCTGCTGGGGTATACCACATGTGTCACCAGATGAGATTGTTAGCAAAATGATCACTTCTGTAAAGATTATGAAATGTGTTTTATTAGACTTCTGAAAGGATTTGAGGAGGATTGTGACAGATCTTGGTCAGACATGTATGTACACATGTAGCTTGAGAAACCTCACTCCTGGTTCTCCTCCCCTAAACCATAGCCCTTCTGTTTAATGTGTGACTCCTAAGATCTAGTCTCTGCCAGGCTACATGATTTAGGAGTCTGGAGAGCTTTGCTCTGTCCTTACAAAGACGCTATTTCACATTTTATCTCTTAATTTACCTCTCACTGACCACAGGAGGAATTTTTTGACCATCAAGAACAAAGTTTTCTTGTGACTCTTGGCAGTGCCTATGAGCCCCATCTCCCTATTCAGATACAGCCTCTTCATGCCTTGTTCTCTTTATACCTGTGCTCAGCTGATTGGAATATCATTGCCCCCATTTTATTAATTAGATTTAATGTCCTACTTATGCCCAATGATTTTGTTGTTGTTGTTGTTTTATTTTTGTTTTTATGACAGAGATTCACTCTAGCTTGGGCTGTCATAAAACTCACTCTGTAGACCAGGCTGGCCTTCAGCTCATAGAGATCTGCCTGCCTCTGCCTCCTAAGTTCTGGGATTAAAAGTGTGCACCACCACCCCTGGCTCTACCCCAGTTCTTGATCAAGTGGGCCTTCTTTATGCTTATGTGCACACTTTTGAAAAAATGTCCTTTATCTAATGAACTATTCTTAATTTGGATTGCATGAAACAGTACCTTTTTACTAATTAATCTTTAAATATTTTAGGAGCCATGACTCTCTGCATTACAAACCCATTATGGGTGACGAAAACTCGCCTTATGTTACAATATGGTGGTGTTGTTAACCCTTCACAGAGACAGTATAAAGGAATGTTTGATGCACTTGTGAAAATATATAAATATGAAGGTGTGCGTGGATTGTACAAGGTAACAAATTATCATGAATGTATTTTGAATACTGGAAATTGCTATTAACATTAGTTTTTGTTTTTGCTTTTGCTTTGTTTGTGAGACAAAGTCTTCCTAGATAGCCCAGGCTAGTCTTCAACTCTAAATCTTCCTATCCAAGACTACAGAATACTGAGATGATAAACATGTTTACCATGCTAGTTTCTTCTTGTCTTGTAAACCATCCCCTTTATTTCACTTCTAAATGACCTGTATTTGGTCCTAAAAAGAAAGCAAACATATAGAGGAAATAATTGAGTGATGCAGAAATCTTGTTTATAATATTGAAATTGTACTTTAAGCTGTGTTTCCTAATTACCATAAGCTTGTGTCTTCATTGGTGTAAACCGTTGTCAGGTATCTTTTTAGCAAGCCATGCAGTTAGACCACCCATATCTTGTGGTAGCCCTTGGAAGTTGTCTCTGATAATATATGATATATGAGTCTTAACAGGATCTTATTTTTATTGACTGTAAATACGTCATGAATTTAAAAATAATAACCAAAAGAAAAATTCAGCACCTTGCCTGGTGATTGTTTTTTTCAGTGCTAGGAACTGAATGCAGTATTTTTAAATTTTCTTCTTAGTGGCAACAAGATCTGCTTCCAATTTTGTACCTTTTTTCTCTTGCCTTAATTTTTCTTGGTGTTAATTGCCTTTGCATGGCTGTGACCACAGTGTGTGAGAGAAACAACTAGAGAAGGGAGAGCTTCCATGGCTTGCCGCTTCAGAGGTGTCATCTGTGGGGAGGACAGGCAGAGCAGGGCACTTCCATGCTTAGGAAAGGAGGAAGTCCTGCTGCCCACTGCTTTCGTTCTTCCCCCTGACCTCTCCAGTCTCCAGCTCCCAGGATGTATCTGTGTCTGGGGCATGTGTGTATCTGTACATGGGGTGTGTGTCCCCCTCCCCCGTGCACACCCACAGGGATCTCCCAGGTCATGCTCACAGGGAAGATTTAACTGACATAGTCCTATTCTGTCTTTTTTGTTTATCCTCATTAAAATATGTACATTGTTAAATATTAATTATTAATTATATAAGTATACATATGTAAATATAAAATTTAAGCTGAAGTAATTATATTAAATTTTATGCATATAAACTCGAGGTTATAGATCTATGGGCAATTTTATTTGCAATTATATTATTCAGTTCTGTATTTCCTTTCATCATTTCTTGCCCTGTTCTTTTAGAATACCTATGTACAATCCTTTGAAATATTATTAGCTTTACTTTCTTTACTAAATTTAACCTCCTGTTTAAATACCAGTTCTTGATAGTGTGGATCTTTTATTGTGTTCATGTGTATACTATTTAAAGAAAAACAACTTGTGAAAATCCAAGCAGCTTGAAAAGAAGGCCTATGTCATACATATATACGTATATATGTATTTGTGTGTGTGTGTGTGTGTATATGTGTGTGTATACACATATATATGTATGTGTATATATATATCTCACACATGTGTGTTAGATGTGTATGTTTATATTTAATATATAATAATATAAACAATATATGTTAAATATGACTTAGATTATAGATTAAAATGTGATTTAGGCAAAACTTAGGTGAATTTACATGAAGTAATATGAACATATTTTAAGAACATCTGTCATTGAAAACTGTTTAATTTTGCTTCTCTTCATCTTCATTTTTCCCTTCAGGGATTTGTCCCTGGACTGTTTGGAACATCACATGGTGCCCTTCAGTTTATGGCATATGAGTTGCTAAAGTTGAAGTACAACAAACACATCAATAGATTACCGGAAGCCCAGCTGGTAAGATAATTATTTTAAAGTAACATCATTTACTTTTGCGGGCACTAAATAGGTAGAGGTTTTTACAATGTATTTACTTTGGCAATATTGCTATCATAATAAATATTCTGTCACTAATTTAACAGCTAAATATTTTATAAGCTGATAGCACAGATGTTAAATAGAACCCCATATTAAATAGACCTCGTGTTAAAGAGGGAATGGTATTTTTTTAGATTTTTTTTTAATCTACTTTTTGCTTTTAAAGAGATCCTACTTATGTTCTCATTTTAGAGCACAGCAGAATACATCTCTGTTGCAGCACTATCCAAAATATTTGCCGTAGCAGCTACATACCCGTATCAGGTTGTGAGAGCCCGCCTTCAGGATCAGCATGTATCTTATGGTGGTGTAACAGATGTGATCACAAAGACGTGGAGGTGAGAGCGTGCTTGGGGACATCAGAGCTGCACCAGAATTACCTGGCATGCCCAGACTATCCATTCCATACTAGTTCCTAGGACTGGCCAGTCTGCTAGGAAAGATGAGTGTGACTGCCCTTGCTTTCCTGTGTACTGTATGTCAGGATAAAGCAGTGACTCTGGAGCCTGATTTCCTCATTTGTAAAATAAGACTGTTTGGGCTCATGGGGTTGTTATTAAAAAAAATATGAAACAGAAATAAGTGCTTTGAAAAGATGTCAGCCCAGAATTTAAGTCTCAAAATATTTGATTGACATTGGATCTAAGTAGTCAGAGTAGTCAGAAAGCTAATTAAATATGTTTGAAACGGCCTGTATCTGCTACTGGTGCTGTAACTTTTACAAGCTGTGAGTAGAAGAGATTATACATGAGAAAAAATAAATTATTATAGGTAGACTTCCCTTGCATTTCCCTTTAATTCTAAAGTCCTGAAGAGACTGTTTAAATTTAGTTTAATTTAGTTCACTGTTTGAAGCAGGAGCAGGGGCTGACTCTGACTACATTGCCTGCCTTTGGATCCCCTTCCCCTAGCTGGGCTGTCTTGTCTAGGGCTATCTCAATAGGAGATGAGCCTAGTCTTAGTGCAGCTTGCTTGATATGCCAAGGTTCGTCGATATCATGGGAGGCCTGCCCTTTTCTGAAGAGAAATAGAGGAGGAGTGGATGTGGGGGGAGGGGAGATGTAGGGTAAGAATTAGGAGGAGAGAGGAGGGAGGGGAGACTGTAGTGGAAATATAAAATTAATTATTTTTTTAAAAAGGGATTCTGGAAATCTGTATGTTAACTTACTAGGCCTTATTCCCTATTTTAGGTATTAAGGAAATAAAAATTTTATGTGAGCTATATTTAGTTTTGCGTACTGCTTATATCAGTTATAAGATCCTGGACATTACTGATTGCAAACAAGCGTGTTTGTTTGAGATGAGTCTTTGGAATACAGTCTTTTTTTCTATATGGTGTTTAGTGTCTAGTTCAGGCTGACTTCATAGAGTCTAGAACCTCCTGCATTATAGGCTTATAGGCCTGAGCTGCCATGAGAGATGGTCACGTTAGAGCTGTTAAACCTCCAGCTTTGTCATTCACTTAAAAACATTTGAATGCATCACTAAAAACGCAGTACTGTGCAGTTGTGTTTTGAGGTGTCCTCACCCCATAAAGATTTATAAACAACTCATAAATGGTATTCCTTCAGGGTATCGTACAGGTGGTTTAAGCCCACCTGTGAGTGGGGCGAGGCTTGACTGCTTCTTCCGTGCTCTGTGCTAATGAAGTGTTGGTGTATTCACAATGATTGCTTGGGATAGTAAGTGTGTATCTCTTCTCCTTTAAAGGAAAGAAGGCATCGGTGGATTTTACAAAGGAATTGCCCCCAATCTGATTAGAGTGACTCCAGCCTGCTGTATCACCTTTGTGGTTTATGAAAATGTCTCCCACTTTTTATATAACCTTAGAGAAAAGAAAGTGAGCTAAAAGCAGGTCCTGGGGTATGTGCTTGAGGCAGCAGCCGACCGACTCCTTTGTGTTTGAAGCACAGAGCTCAGACTACTGCAGAGCAGCGTAACTGGGAAGCACACGTCTGTGCTGGAAGTCAAAGAACTGCTAAGCCATCTTGATGTTTTCTGCTCTTTGCTTCTCCATGTGTGGAGCTTTGCTGCCCCTACCTGGAGGGGGTACCATCTGCATGAGGTCGAAACTGATAGCCACTGTGAAATGTACAAGATCTTCCATTTTGTTGTTCAGGGAGAAGCTAGTTTGCAATATTTGTATGAATGTTCTTTTTTTCTGAACTCTCGCCTGGATTGGCTTTAAAACTGACCATGTGCAATAGCAAGGAACTGGCTTCTTACAAGAATGACTATATTTCAAGGGTAAATTAAACTTGGAGAACTTATAAATAAGGTGTTATCCAAGTCTAGCCCATTTTGAATGGGAATATTTTTGTTAGAAAAAAGTCTATTATAAATGTGCTTTAATTTTAATCCAACTGGAACACACTAAGTACAGAAATTGGAAAAGTCATGTATTTCTCTGAGAAATATCTAGTACCTTTGGCTATTCCATTGCTTAATTTTTAACAGTGAGATTCTGGACAGACCTTGTGTTTATGGCCTGCCCCAAAGGATGCTGGGCTAGTGCTAACTCTCCGATGTGCTCCTGCCAGCACTTTTGCACTATCCTCTATTTCTTGTAAATAAATCATTATGATCAAAGCTGTATTTAAAGGGTTCTTTAAAAATAAGCCTATTTTTTATATTTGGAAATGGAATTGTTTTTAAAATAAAAAAAAGAAAAGAATTTATATTTATAAAAATGGTGTTTGCTATAATATCACTTTACCTTTATTTTTTAAGTATGTTTATTCAGCAAAACTGATACATTCTTAAATCATGATACACTGTAACAAAAAGCAAGTTTTTCAGCATTTACAAATTCCTGGCATGTAACTTTTCAGAATTCAGGGACAGTGAATCAATATTCCCAAGAATTCTTGGAAATTTCAAAATTTCTATTTTAAACATAGTCATGACTTTATTTGGGCATCTCAAATTTTTGTTACAGAATAAAATACACTGAATTTAGTGTAAGTTAGTTACTTACCCTAGTAAGTAAATACTTAGTTTACAAAGAACTACAGCCTACAGGAATATTTAAACAATGAAAAATGTAATTTGTAATTCAGATTTCTCAGGTAAATAACTTTAGAATGTATTATAAATTATGCATTTCATAGTTCAGGGTTATACCATAACTTGCATGGGGTTCACCCTGATACTTATGTCTGGATGAAAAGTCAAACTACAGTTGATATTAAAGTTTTAGAAGTAGAACAACCATTTGGCTTCTGGCTTCGATCATTCTTGGGAGCACCTATCAAGTCCTTCCTTGAACACAGAGACTTAGGGACCTTGAACAAGAGCCATGAGGACCCTTCAGAATCTGGCACAGCATGGAAGTTGCCATGATCATCACAAGAGACCTGTCTGCAAGTCCTCAGTGGGACAGGCAGAGGTCAATCAGCAGAGAGAAGCTATGGCCAACCTGGGATACAGAGGGTGCAGTTGAGTCCTTCCCTGAAGGACAATCCAGTTCAGACCCTTGATACCTGAAACCTCCGGTACACAAACTGCCTCTGCTTCTGCCTCTGACTCTTGAGTGCTGAGATTAAAGGTGTGTGATACCAGGCCCAACCTGTCTGTGATGTTGATTGTTTCTAATGATTGCAAAAATGTCTTTCCAACAACCTGTCTTTGCCTCTGAAAGAATACATACCAACATACTTCAAATTATAACCTCTCAGAAATCTTAGTCAAATTGTGGGCCCCTGTATTTTTGTGGGAGTTAGTTCTCTCCTTCATTCTAGTTCACATAAATCTGTAAACTATTTATATATGTTCTTTACCATCTTCTGTTGGGTTTTGGCATTTTTTTTGTTCCTAGGAGCTCTATACAAATGAGGGGGAGATGAATGAACAGGCCATGGTAGGAGTTCCAAATCAGGTATCCCGGAGTGGAAGGACAAGGAATAAGGAAGCCAGATTTTTAGTGTGGCTCAGTTTCAGATCATGGTTTATTCCAAGATACCAGTGTGATATCAGGGAATGTGCAGCGGGGGAGGAGAGGTGCCAACTGCTATACCACATTACTGGTTGTTATAAAACTTAACCTTGGGGCTGGAGAGATGGTTCAGTGGTTAAGTGCACTGACTGCTGTTCCAGAGGTCCTGAGTTCAATTCCCAGCAACCACATGGTGGCTCACAACCATCTGTAATGGGGTCTGATGCCCTCTTCTGGCATGCAGGTGTACATGGAGATAGAGCATTCATGAACATAAATAAATATTTTTAAAAAACCAAATCTCATCAACATCTCTATAGTATTCCATCCTTCCCTTCATTCTGTCTTTGGCTTGATGGCATTCTCTGTTTTAAGTTCTTTCCACTAACTTTCCTCAATCTGAAATTTTCTCTTGCATTTGTCTATTTTCTTCCTTTGTAATGTGATCTCATCTCATAGCTTTAATGTTCACACCTTGTTTTTCTTTTTACTTCTCAGACAGTCTTGCTATACAGTTCAGATCGGCCTTGAACTAGTATACAGCTGGCTGGTTTTCATGCCAATGTGACACAAGCTAAGAGTCATCGGAGGAGAAGGGACTTCATCTGAGAAAATGTCTCCATAAAATCAGGTTGTAGGCAAGCCTGTAGGACATTTTCTTAATTAGTGATCAATGGGGGAAAGCCCATCCCATTGTGGGTGGGGCCATCTCTGAACTTGTGGTCCTAGGTACTATAACAAAGTAAGTTGAATGGAATACTACTCAGCTATTACTGTGTGGGTCCTGGAGACTGAACTCACTTTATTAGACTTGTTAGCAAACACCTTTATATACTTTATACACTCCTCATTGGACTATATATACTTTTAAAAAATGTGATTCCTTCATTCCTAAATGGTTTGGTTACTTCTACTTTGAAGTATACTACCTCCTTTGTCTCATTTTTGTGTATGTTGTATTAGTCAGGGTTCTCTAGAGTCACAGAATTTATTAAATGTGTATATATATGTATATTTATATATATGTAAATTTATATATAAATGAATATATATATGGAATTTATTAGAATGACTTATAGGCTGCAGTCTAACCCAACAATGGTCAGCTGTGAATGGAAAGTCCAAGAATCTAGTAGTTGCTCAGTCCCATGAGGCTGACTGTTTCAGCTCTCTTCTGTAGAAGCGGGAATCCTGAGAAGGAGGCTCCAGCCAATGTGCTGGTAAGTAAGCGCAAGCAGGCAAAGAAAGAACAACCCCTTCCTTCTCCCAACATCCTTATGTAGCCTTCCGGCAGAAGGTATGGCTGATAATAAAGGTGTGCCTCAAGATCACACACAAGGTGTGTGTCAATTCAGACCAAAACCATCTGTCATCCAGCTTCCAGATCTGGATCAAAAGCTTGTGTCTTCCAACCTCAAGATCCAGTCCACAGGTATGCCCTCAGGTTGACTACCGAGACTAGCTATCACATGGCTTATCCTTTCTATGAGCCTTATGTTTTTAAATGCCAGGACAGGGAAGCGGGAGTGGGTGGATTGGTGAACAGGGGGAGGAGGGATGGTTTAGAGGGTTTTCTGAGGGGAAACCAAGAAAGGGGATACCATTTGAAATGTAAATAAAGAAAATAATAATTAAAAAAAAAAGAATTCCTAAAAGGTGCTGGAGAGATGGCTCAGCAGTTAAGAGCACTGACTGCTCTTCCAGAGGTCCTGAGTTCAATTCCCAGCAACCATATGGTGGCTCACAACCATCTGTAATGGGATACTCAAGTGGCCGAGAAGCACCTAAAGAAATTTTTAACATCCTTAGTCACCAGGGAAATGCAAATCAAAACAACCCTGAAATTCCATCTCACATCAGTCAGAATGGCTAAGATTAAAAACTCAGGTGACAGCAGATGCTGGAGAGGATGTGGAGAAGGAAGAACACTCTTCCACTGCTGGTGGGATTGCAAGCTGGTACAACCACTCTGGAAAGCAGTCTGCAGTTCCTCAGAAAATTAGACATAGCACTACCTGAGGACCCAGCTATTCCACTCCTGGGCATATACCCAGAAGATGCTCCAATAAGGACACATGTTCCACTATATTCATAGTAGCCTTATTTATAATAGCCAGAAACTGGAAACAACCCAGATGTCCTTCAACAGAGGAATGGATACAGAAAATGAGGTACATTTACACAATGGAATACACTCAGCTATTAAAAACAATGACTTGATGAAATTCGCAGACAAATGGATAGAACTTGAAAATATCCTGAGTGAGTTAACTCAGTCACAAAAGAACACACATTACACTCACTGATAAGTGGATGTTAGCCCAAAAGTTTGGAATACCCAAGATAAAATTCACAGACCATATGAAGCCCAAGAAGAAGGAAGAACAAAGTGTGGATGCTTCAGTGCTTCTTAGAAGGGGGAACAAAATACCCACAGAAGGAGATACAGAGACAAAGTGTGGAGCAGAGACTGAAGGAAAGACCATCCAGAGACTGCTGCACCTGGGAATCCATCCCATATACAGTCACCAAACCCAGACACTATTATGGATGCGGGGAAATGCTTGCTGATGGGAGGCTGATATGACTGTCTCCTGAGAGGCTCTGCCAGAGCCTGACAAATACAGAGGGAGATGCTCACAGCCAACGGTTGAACTGTGTGGGAGGTTCCTGATGGAGGAGTTGGAGAATGGACTGAAGGAGCTGCGGGGGTGGGGGCGTGGGGGTTGAAGCCCCATGGGGGGAACAACAGTGTCAGCCCAGCCAGACCCCAGAGCTCCCAGGGACTGGACCACCAACCAAAGAGTACACATGGAGGGACCCATGGCTCTGGCTGCATATGTGGCAGAGGATGGCCTTGTTGGACATCAGTGGGAGGAGAGGCCTTGAGCTTAGGGTGCTTGATGTTCCAGTGTAGGGGAATACCAGGGCGGGGAGGCAGGAGTAGGTGGGTGGTTGGGGCACACCCTCATAGACACAGGAGTAGGGGAATGGGATAGGAGGTTTCTGAAGGGGAGACCTGGAAAGGGGAAAACATTTGAAATGTAGACAAAGAAAATATCCAATCAAAAAAAAGAAGAAAAAAATTTCTAAAATGCTGTTACATTTCTGTCATGTAAATACCCTTATGTCTTCATATCCCTTGAGATTCAGAACTATGTTGTACATGTGCTAAGTTTTCATAAATTGCTAACTGAATATGTAAAATTTAGATTTATGTTTAATTTTGCATATGTTAAGTACTAGGAATTCAACTTCAGTGGCAAAATCTTCAGTTTAAAAATAATAAAGTTGCCAGGCATGGTGGTACACCTTCAGTCTCAGCACTTGGGAAGTATAGGTGGGCAGATCTCTGAGTTCTAGGCAAGCCTTGTCTACAGTGTGGATTTCAGGACAGCCGGGGCTACACAAACAAATGAACAAACAAATACTAAGGTTTTGAAGCATTTTATTTAACAGATATAAAATAATTCTATACAGCTCTTACAAAGACATAACTTTGATATGTTTCAAAATATTGACAGTAGGAAATACTAAAGACTGTAATGACATTCCAATATATAGGCTCAAAAAGTAGTCAGTGAAAAAAAATTCCTGAAACCATCTTTGGCTGGCTGAAATAAAATGGTTAAAGCTAAATTTTATTTTATTTTATTTTTTTTAAAAGGTTTTGTTTTGTTTTAAGATTTATTTATTTATTATATGTAAGTACACTGTAGCTGTCTTCAGACACCCCAGAAGAGGGCATCAGATCTCATTATGGATGGTTGTGAGCCACCATGTGGTTTCTGGGATTTGAACTCAGGACCTTCGGAAGAACAGTCAGTGCTCTTAACCTCTGAGTCATCTCTCCAGCCCCAAAGCTAAATTTTAAAGTGTGAGATCACACTTTGGTCTGTAAACATCTTTAACTTTGCTTTTTCATTCAGCTGAGCACGTAAAGTGATTCCTTTAATGTCATTTAAATGAACCATTCAAAGGAGGCAGGGGATGGAAACTTGAGAGGCCTTATTTTGGTAGTTCTTCAATGATGATGCGGGACACCGAATTCCAGCCAGTTGAAGCGTCTCCTTTGGGGTAATCTGAACAGGTGCCAACCCAGATGGCTACATCCACCAATCCAGCACCAATCCCTTCGCACAGTCCCTCCACTGCAAAACAGAGTCAGTCACGACTCAAGGACAAAACGCAAAATCATAGCCCTTCCACTGCAAAACATCCACAATTTTAATTCTGTTTAATGTAAAGCTAATTAAAAATTCTGGTACCTGATGACTTCAATAAAGGTCTTCTTTTTCTTAGTTGATACATAGACATTTTTGAAGGAATTTGTATAATCACTATGCTACAGGCAGTATTCTCAACCCAAAATGTGTTCTAGTTACTTAAAACCAAAGAATAATTTACCCAATCATATTGGAAGCCTACACGTTCAACTTTTAAGACTTCCCAACTTTGGAAAACACCTGGACCGGAGCCTGGATCAAGATATGTAAGTCTTTTTAAAGAGAGTCCTTTTCAACATGGGTCCCTAGATCTGATGTTATTCAAATCCAAGATAGGATTTTTATATGATAAAAAGAAACTCTAGCTTAATCTTATAATATCCCTTCATTCTGCAAATCCACTTCATATAGATTTTTTGGCAAAAAAATTACATCTATGTATGAATGTATGTATGTATGTACGCATGCATCTATCTACCTACCTACCTACCTACCTACCTACCTACCTATCATCTATCATCTCTCTAGTGTGTATATGTAGGTGTGGATACACATGTGCCATCATGCTCATGTGACGATTAGAGGACAGCTGATTAGAGGACAACAAGAGTTGGTCCTCTCCTTCTACCATATGGGTCCCAGGGACCAAACACAGGTCATCAGACTCTGGGTCGAGGGAGAGCCTTCTACCTACTAAACTGCCTCCCTGACCCTTCAATAGGCTGATGACATTAAAGAGCTCATTTGATGCTGTATCCTACACATGCCCCCTGGGCTCTTACATTCTAACATACATCTTGCATTCCAACTTACCAAAGTTCTTCACTCACATCTGAAGAAAGATTTCACTGTTGGTTACTGAATCTGGCAGAGAGACACATTACCTTTGATGTCTGTGCTAAGTACGAAAGGAAACTGGCAGATTCTTGAAGAAAATGGCTCTTGACGTAAAATAGTGCTGTGACTGTTCATCTCCCCACCTTGTTGAGATGGATATGCTTATGTGCCCTGTCAGCTTTCCACCTTAGTTGAAGTGAATGCCGTTCTCCTGAGCCCCAGGAATATAGAACTGGAGCACTCTGCCCTCCCTGGCTCTGACATATCCACTAGCTCAGACCTCTCCTACAATTGGGAGGTAAGCAGTGAGTCCACAATCCCATTTAAACTGTCTAGTAGACCACACCATGCTTGCTGAAAATGATGCCAGCAATACTTAAGTTGTCCCAAGGCCTTGACCCCTAATACCCTAGAAATGTGTCCACTGCAAGGCAAACGATTAGATGATGACCTTTAATGATCAAATCTTCATTAACTGGATCTTCCTGGAGGAGCAGTACCCAGGGCAGGTATTTTTTTTTTCAAGTTTCCCAGGTAAGCCCATTGTAAGGCAGTCTTTGGCCTAGTTGAGCAAGGCTTACTCCGGAGACCCAGTAGAACATTCTACAAGGGCCGGAACTAGTGAGCCATGCTCCCAGATTGCTGACTTCTCAACTCCATTAATCCTGTGACCATCAGTCACATATGGCCACGCCTCAGGCCCCTAGTGTTCTGGTTGGACTCCGCCCCTACAGTCACCTGGCTACAGCCAGATTTTCCCCGCCCCACGGTTACCTGTTGCCAAGTAACGTCGCCTGCTATAAAAGAAGGCTTCTGGCCCCTCCTTGCTCTCTCTGCCCTCTCCTGCCCCTCTCTTCTCTCTCTCTCTCTCTCTCTCTCTCTCTCTCTCTCTCTCTCTCTCTCTCTCTCTCTCTCTCTCTCTCCCCCCTCCATTCTTTCCCCTCTTTCCACGTGGCCAGCTCTCATCCCTCTATATTCTCTTTCTCTCTTTACCCTTTTATCTCTTTTCTCTTCCTACCTTTTATAATAAAGCATTGAAACTATGAACTGTCTCTTCTTATCAAAACCCACCGTGTAAGAGCATGGAGCAGGCCTCGGTGTTTCCAGCCACCAAGAAAGGACCCAGCCTCTTCTCAGTTAAGGTTCTTCTACAGGTACCCATGGCCGTACAAAACGGCCCCACCTTCTGGGCAAAGACCTCCCCCGCTAGCCAGGCAGCCTGTCGTTCTACTCAGACACAGAAGTCCCCATACAGGTGCAGGCCTAGCCAGTGTTCCCTTATGCAGGCACGCCAGTGTTTCCCTATGTGGGCGTCGCCTGCCAGTTTTCTCCTACGCGCCCCCCCCGCAGTCCCCTCCCCCCCGCTTTTTTTCCCCCACAGGTCTACCATCAGCCTCACTGAAAGGCAAACGATTAGATGATGACCTTTAATGATCAAATCCCCATAACTAAATTTCCTGGAGGAGCAGTACCCAGGGCAAGTTTGTGTTTTTTTTCCAAGTTTCCAAGGTGAGCCCATTGTGTTGCCAAGGCTGAGAACCAAAGCCACAGCTGAACAGAATTCCTGGCTGTCTTGCCATTTCTAACTTATCGTTCATTTTCAAGTTTGGGGCATATCATCACAACTAGGTTTTTTGTTGTTATTTGCTTTGTTTTATTTTGTTTTTAAGATACAGGTTCTGGAGCCTTACACCAGAAATTTTGAGTCACTCGGTCAGAGATGGCACCCTAGCATCTATACCCTATGGAAAAAAAGATCTGTAAAATAATGTGAATTGCAGTCCAGGGTGGAGGACAGTCATATACTATGGACCAGCTAGAGGTTTATATATAACAGGCTAGTTACCCAGTATGACAGTGGAAATCAAACAGCCTCTTAGAGGCCCACTCAGCAAAGCCACTATTATACATACCAGAGGAAGTACGATGAATATTAATAGTTGAATTTAACTCAGGGCTTCCTTGGTCCAGATAGATGATGGCTTCAATGGGAAGAGGTCCTGAACATTCAGCTCCATTGAACGTAAAATACCAGCGCTGACAGCATGCATTCCTGCATTTGAGCCGAAGCGAGCCACTGAACAGAACTCGCAGAGCGCTGTTGGAACGCATCTTTGTGAATGTACACTCCTGCCAGGGCAGAAAGACAGCCAGACATTTTTTCATTTTAATTAAAAAGTTACTTCAACCATCAAGTTATGGAGGCTAACCCAGAACAGCTACCACAGTCTGAAATTTGGGGACTCCACTGACCAATAACTCAAAAAGTGGTACCCCGTATCTGGTATTTTTTTTTAATTTGGTAGTCTATGGTGTCTAGGGAAACACCATCTAGCTCCTTTGACACATGTGTATGTATATATATTAGGACGCTTCTGCAGTAGTAGGCTCCCATATGTCTTTTTTCAAAGGTCTTTAGTGTTACTTATCTTTGCTCAGACACTGTCCCCTCTCCTGCCCTCCCATCTAACCTGTTCTGGTATTCCCTTTCCTCCTTCATCCTGCCTGCATTCTCTCCCCTTCCCTTGAACGGCCCCTTACTAACTTTATAACTATTATGGCTTTACCCTAATTTAATTATGCGTATTTAAAGGTTCAAAGCTGGCATCCATGTGTGAGAGTATGGGGGGGGGTGGCGATGAGGTAGTAGACACCTGCAATGAAACAGAATTTGCCAAACATGACAGGGCCATGGCACACATAAACTCACAGCAGGTTACATGTGCAAGACCTGCACAAATCAACCTAGCCAAAACCCCAGCATGGACGGGGAGGAGCCCACGGAGTTCCACCCCTAGCTGTGGAACTATGAGCAACCGATGTCTACTAGGAAGACAGAATCTGTTTTCTTCAGAGATGAGGCCCCGGTGAGGCTACCTATGCTCCAGTAGATTGCCCTCCACCCCCACACACATAGACAGCACTGAGTGGACTTGGTAGAGTTTTAAAGCAAGCACATGAAGTGGGAGGGAGAGGGTGGAGGGAGGGGATAGAGGAGAAATCGGAGGGGAGGGCATAGGAAAGAGTAAAATAAGAGACTGAAAATGAACTGTGAATTTTACCTGCCTTCTCCCCATGTCTTTGACACACTTAAATTTTATAGAGGGATAAAGAATACTTATAAGATTAATACAAAAACCAAGAAAATAAATTTCTGGCTTTCTTAAACGGTTTTATTTTGCTAAGTACGCTTCTATTTATTTTCAAAAAACAGCTAGTCTTCAGGTTTTTTTTTTTTTTTTGGCTAACGAATCTATGTACTTTTCTCTATTGAAAACCACTGAATGTCAACTCTGCGTTAGATGGTTGGATACAAAAGTTAACACAGAGCTGGTATTCTCGAGCGTTGGTGGATGTCTGTTGGGATATATCATGTTTTCTCTCTCCATCCCCTTGGTTGGTGGTGGTGGTGGTGGTGGTGGTGGTGGTGGTGGTGGTGGTAGTGGTGGTTGTAGTTGTGGTTGTGGTTGTGGGTCAGTGTTTCCAGTAGCCCAAGATGACCTCAAAATTGCTATCTAGCCAAGGATGGCCTTCAACTCCAGTGGTCTCTAATTCTTGAAAACTGAGATTCCAGGCATAAATCACCACCCCAGGCTAAACCTTCTTTTTTGAGCAACAGTACACAGTAGACAAAATTGCCTGAATGACTTAGTAATAAGATCTAGCCTTGTTTTCTTCCTTTTAGCTGGTGTCCACAAAAATCTGTACATTGTCTTATGACCTACAATCTCTTCCTTGCAGAACATCTCTGTATTCATTGTAACCACTACTAAAAATCTTAATGCAGGAACTGTAAAGGGACAGCTTTGGCAGCGGGGGGGGGGGGGGGGGGGAATGGGAACTTCTGCTGAACAACTCTAAATAAAAAGGCAGTCCACTCTTGTCAGATGTTGAAATAACAGTCATCATTCAATAAAACACTTTCTTTTTAAAAAATCACGTATAAAGAGAGAAAAGACCTCTATTACCAAAATGTGGAAGCTAGATGAGAAACCTGTTGCACGGAATCAAGGCATTCTTGAACTTTTTTAAATAGAGCAGAAGAGGTTGAGATGAAAATTATGGACGGTGCCATATTACATCTTAAAACCTTAGAGTTTTATGAAAATAAACTTCTGTTTTCCGGGTGGTCGTGGTAAGCAGAATCATAAAGCACTAAATTATAGGTAAAGGGGCAGGAACAGAGTTGGTCATCACAAGAAGATATGGAAGCAGCAAGGACTTTCTCAGCTTTGTATCGTCCCACTAGACTTGCCAGTGACACTTCATCCAGCCCAGGGTGGAATGCAGTCAAGGCTCCGCATGCTCCCATTCAGCTACATCCCGGTCTCTTGGAGACAAAGCACTAATCCCTGGATCACTCAACCTGTCCCTAGATCATTCGCTAAAATGCCTTACCAGACATGCTCTTCTGCGTGCCTCTCCTTACACAAATGCTACAGAATCACCATCGTCACTACTTTAAATCACTAGCAATGGATTTCAGTTCCCCTAACTTAGGCAGTTTTAAACTGAGCACTAGACCAAGGACAAAAGGACTTCCTGTAGCAGGGATCCCAGCCACGTGGTTTTAGGCACATCTTCCACTTTTAAGTCTGAAGCTAAGCAGGACTTTATCATAAGATTACAATGCTGGTTCCTGTCTAATTTGAAAAAAAAATGCTATACTTTTTACTTTATAAAATAGTGATTATCTATCTTAGATATGCCTTTATAAAATTAACTGAAACATTATCAATTTTTTCATTAATTTTTAAGTAAAAAGTCACACATTACCTATCCTGAATCTTTTTATTTATTTATTATATTTCATTTCAACTTTACTATAATTTGGACTTTACTTACCACAATTTTCCCAAGATCTATGCCATAATTCAGTGAATTCCATGAGCACTGCTTGTAGTTTGGGGTCCAGGATTCCTCAAAGCTTTCCCTTAAGCACTCCCCTTTCTCTCCTTTGAATCCATCCCGACCTGGGATTCCAGGTGTACCAGGAATGCCATTGGCCCCAGGGCTCCCATCACGACCAGGGACTCCTGCTGGTCCTTGTAGACACATTCCATTATACTGCCATGCAGAGGAGAAAGGGGAAAGCACCATTACTTAACATGCAAACTCAGTATAAGGCATAGGGATGTAGTTCAATGGTAGAACTCTGGCCTGGCATGCAGGAAGCTCAAGGTTTGCTTCCCAATACAAAATAAGTAAATCACGAATACATAAATAGTATGTGAGAGTCAAATGATCACAGCTGCATTTATTTTGAATCTGTCAAAGAGTCCCTCTAAACCACCTTGTCCATGTTCTAATGGATTATTATGGAGAACTCTTCTTAAGGGTATTTAGAAAACATTGTCACATCTTCATATTTTTTATCACATAAGCTTATACAAATCAAAGAGAAAAATATTTTGAATTTTCTTTTTCTTTCTACTTCTGATGTGTGTGTGTGTGTGTGTGTGTGTGTGTGTGTGAGCTCTATTCCAAGGTACACCTCATTCGATCTTTTATTTTTTAATTTAAATTTGTTATTATTTTATGAGTATGGTAGCATGCCTGGCCTGTGGAGATCTAGGGATCAAATTCCTTGGAACTGGAATGACAGTTATGAGCTGCCATGTCGGGGCTGGCAATTGAATCCAGATTTTCTAGAAAAACAGCCAGTGCTTTTAACTGATGAACAATCAGTTAAACCATCTTAAGCGCTAGTATTCTCTGTTTTGTTGTTTGTTTCTGTATGTTGTAGAATTTAAAGGCATGGATTCTGGAATCTTTTTTTTTTTTAAATACTGGCCTCATCCCTTCTTAGATGTGTGAGACCAGACCGCTGACTCCGCATTTCAGTGCCCACCTCCTTGCAAATAAAATGAGGATGATAATAAAGATTCTCACCCTGAAGTTAGCGACTGGTAGCACATGCCTGTAATCCCTGCACTTGGAAAGCAGAGGCAGGAGGATCCAGAGTTCAGGATCCTCCCAACACAGCAAATGTGCGGCTAGCCTGGGATACAGGAGACCACATCTCAACACACACACACACACACACACACACACACACACAGAGAGAGAGAGAGAGAGACAGAGACAGAGACAGAGACAGAGACAGAGAGAGAGCATGTTCACATTACATTAATTGGGCTTGAACTCAGAACCTCATGCATATCAGGCAAGTGCTCTACCATTGAGCTACAGTGGTAATAGTTTGAGCTTTGTTTGTCAATTCCTGCACCTATCCTTGTATTAGTTCACATAGAAACAGGGGTGACATTAATTAGACTTTTCAAAACACAATGAATTCCAATTAATTTTTTTTATTTTAATATTTCATTTATTGTTGTAAATTCCTCTAGTATTATTTGATAATTTTTAAATTCCTCTCAGGAAAGATGATACATAGAGTAAGTTTGTCTTTTCTCAACTTAAAATGCTAGTCCCAAGAGGTATTTAGAATCATTAGTGTAAGTCAACAAAATGAATACATGTGAATGGAAGCTCAAATTCCCTCCCCCAACGCCCCATTTCCTGTATCGGCCACCAGGGGGCAGACCTCAGTAGAAGCGTGAAAGGCAGGCTTTGAAAGCGCCTATACAAAGTCGCTTTATAGAATCCGTGGAAACCTTCCTAATGACTGTGTGGACTTTTTCTGTCACCAAGACCAAATCCAATCTACAGGATGCACCTGAGCCTGACTGCACAGTAGGCTTTTCCAAGTTGGGTTAGAGTTGCGGGAAACCACAGATACTGTAAAATCTTTAGAGGGGGAAAATATTACCTTACGGGGAAAGGACTATTTTATGTATCTTAACTACACATTCATAAAATGCAAACTGCACGAACCACATTCATGTGGCACATTTTTTTTTAACAACTTAGGTACTTAAAATAGAACTGTAGCTCCAACACAGTATGCTTTTGTGGAGGAAAATTATATATCAGAGCATAAAACAACAACAAAACCCCCACCACTGCTGTGTGACACAGCAGGGATTTTCCCCCAGTGCTTTCGAATCCAGTTTAGAACTAGCTGTCAGGGAGCTTGGTTTATTAGCTCAGCTTAGAATGTCAGTGGAAGAAATTCAAATCTTAAAAAAATAAAAAAATAAATAAAATCAGTAAGTACCCCCTGTCATTTATGTATCGCAGTGCCTGACAACCATATGGATGGGTTTAAGGACAGAATTTTACGATGTGCCAAAAACTACAAAGCTGTCAATGGCGGGCTTTTGCATGGGACAGAAAAACTCTCTGCCCTTGTTGACTTTTAGAGGGAAAGGTTTTATGCAAACAGACTTTCCCACAGATTAGCCTCTCAGAAAGCTCTTGGGATATTTGCTTTCCTGGAAGCGCTTTCTTTCCCGTTAGCTCGATTAGTGTTCCTGACTGGTAGTCACAGGTTAAGACCTTACTGCACATCTGCTTTAAACAGATCAGGCAAAAGCGGGTCCTTGGAAGGGCTACTAATCTGGCCCTTCGTTTTCCTCTTCAGCTTCAAACCCTCTGACCAGTCCTGGCCCAAGCTGTGGTCCTCCAATGAGTACACTGCAGTTCATATTTCCCAGAAAGATGACCCAAAGTGAATCATAATCTTCAAGTTAGCTGGACAAACGCTTTGTGGGGGGGTTGTTAGCCTCTCCTCCAGGCAGACGTGGCCACTGGTCCTCACAAAGGACACGTTGCACAGCCTTGGCCCAGGCCCAGGCGACCAGCTGGCCTAGGGTCTTCCTCAGACTTTCTTTTGAAATCAACAGTATAGTTCAGTCTACTCCAGTTGCAGTGACAACAGTCCCCACTTCTCCCAACGGTGGCCTCTCCTGGGGCCAGAAATTACTTGGAGACTACACGGATTTGGACATCCCACCTGACCCAGGACGCAGGGTACGACGACTTTTCATTATGATCTCCCGTGGCGTTTCAGGCGTGCCTCAGAGCCGTCCCCACACATATACACAAGGCAGGACAGTGAGGCACTCGAGGTACCTAACACGCTGCCCTACGCTCACCCCTAGGGTCAGCACCACCAACAGCTATATTGATGCCCTCCCCGTGCGATCATGGCTGAGTCCTCTTCTCCGACCCTCAGACTTACCAGGTCTACCACCTCCCTCTGCCTTATCTGCGCTTTTTGCTTCACCTTGGGGTTCTCAGAGGCGCTGGACGGTGCGGACAACTGCAGTAGCAGCAGCAGCACAAGGAAGAGGCCGAGCAGCAGCTGCGGAACGGCGGCACGGCATTGGGGGTGCATTGTGTGCGGTGGCTGCGAGGAAGAGGCAAAGGGGTCTGCAGGAGCCCGACCCTGCTCAGCGTCTGGCCCAGCTCTGCAGCCCGCCGCATCAATGCGCCTTTCACGGAGCGCCGCCCTCCCTTCTTCCCTCCCACCCCCTGGACACCCGGAGCTTGCATACTGTAATAGGCCTGGGTCCCCGGCTCTAACCCGCCTCTCCTCCGCAGCTCCGCCCGCCCAGACCCTCGCGGGGTGCTGCCGAGCCAGAGAGGAACGCGCCTGCAGAGACCAGGCAGGGTGACAGTGGTCAGGAACCACAGGTGAGCGGGGAATGGAGACGGCAACTCCTGAGTTTCTCAGAGGCTCATATCTTAACTTGGATCCAGAAATCACCATCGGGTTCCTTCATTCCTGAAAAACTTCGGCTCATTATATAAAAAACAGAAAAAGAAAACAAAACAAAAAACAAGTGACGTTTGGGGTATTAAATGGAGACAGCCATAATATAACAACCTATAAGTCCCAAGACTCAAATGATCGATAGTGTTTGAGTCCTTCTAAACTCCAAGATGAAAACAAAGCTTTGTTCACATGGCCTCTTGGCAATCTCGTGGCGGGCGATGCAGCCTGGAGTCTCCTCATAGGTGAACTGAGGCTCATGGAAACGACCAGCATTCAGTGCGGGAGGTTCGTTTTCATGTGCTTAGTCCGCGTCAGATTAATATATTTTTAAAAGTTCTATCCAACTCCAACCAGGAAAGCAGCCTCCGACTCCATCAGGCACTCTCTGACGGGGTAGCAAATAGGCCATCTACCTATAGAAGGAGAGGCAACCAATAAAGGGAGAAGGGACCGTCACCTCTCCCTCCATTTCTCCAGGTCCAATCCCTACTTTCACCATGAGCTCTGCCCCCAAACACCTGCAGCGACCTCCAGCACAGTCATCTCAGTTGGTGGTTCTTCCCCTCCTAAACTCCCTTCCCCCACTCATTGCCCCATCCTGCCCTCCACCCTCAACTCCAGCAGGCACTCCCTGGGAACACACAGGCCACAGCAGTAAGGGACACAGATGGGCTAATTGAAGATCTTCACCTCTCCCTCTCCTCCGAGTGAAACCCCTCAGTCTCATCCCTAGGCTTTTGTACCCCCCATCTCCAGTGAATCATACAGACTTCCCCCTCCAAACTTACCTCCCCCCACTCATTGTTTTGTCCAAACCTCCAGCTCAGGCACACACTCACTGGGAACCCACAGGCTACTCCAGCACAACCAATAACAGCCAGGACGTTAGGTCCACTAGATCTCACCAACCCTATCACAGCAGGCCCTGAATGTGCCAACCTAGCTGAAGCACAAATAAAGACCTTAAAACAGCCTATACATGTATGATAGAGGTCCTTAAAAAGAAAACATTAAATCCCTTAGAGAAACCTATGAAAGCACAAACAGTGGAAGGAAAAGAATAAAGCCATTCAAGACCTGAAAGAGGAAATGGAATTGTTAAGGCCTAGGTAACTGTTACCTGTCTAGCCTACCATTTTGTTCTATTCCTAATGTCATAAGGAAACTTTCTCATATGCTGTTACTTTGGTTACTAGGATGTTCTGGGCTTTGGTGTTCTTGGATGCAAGCACTTCCTGTGCCTGTGTATGAGCCTTTATGGTATTTGCCTTTATAAGGTGCTCCTGGGATGAACCCCAACATAAGAGAAAAACCTACGCCTACTTAGAATAAGACTTCCATTTTGAGTAGGTGTAGAATAATGTTTAAGTTTCCAAGACCTCCCTGGGAACTGATATCCTACTTGACAGAAAGAGATGTGTATATGGAAAACTGATATCCTGGCTGGCAAGCTAAGACATGAATATAAGACAAGTCCTCTGCCGTAGTTGAATACCCTGACCAACAGGAGCAAAATAAGTGCACAACAAAGACTTGTTCCTATGGAAAACCCCTATCCCTCAATCCTGATTGGTGGATTAGCAGAGATGGTTATAGATCTCAGGCTTCAAAAGCCCTGTAGGATCTTGACTCTACATCACAGTTCAGCTCCTGAGTCTGGATGGTTGTCCTGATCAATTAATCCTGGGGCATATGTGATTTGTGAGGTGACTTCTGCCCCAACCCAACAGAATTAATAAAGAAAACCCAAACTGAGGGAAATCTGGAAATGAAAATATAGGAACTTGAACAGCAACCACAGAGGCAAGCTTCACCAACAGAATTCAAGAGATGAAAAAGAGAATCTCAGACACTGAAGACATGGTAGAAGAAATGAATACACAGGTCAAAGAAAATGTTAAATCTAAAAGTAACTCCTGGTTCCAAACATCCAGGAAATCTGAGACACTACGAGGAGACCAAATTTAAAATAAGAATTTAAGAAGGAGAAGAAATACAGGTCAAATGCACAGAAAATATTTTCAACAGAATGATAGAAATTTTCTTAACCCAAAGATGTCTATCTGAAGTGGAAACTTAAGGATTCTTTGGAAAGTTAATTGTGTCAGATGGTGTTTTGCTGGGGCAAACACATGAAGGAGTGTTTTCCTGAAGCAGACACAGGTGAAAGGATGTTTTGCTAAAGCAAGCACATGAAAGGACACACGATGAAGGATTCTTCACTAGTGATATACATGGTCCACCTTACACTGTATAGTTGAGCTACATTTGTCGGGACTCCATAGAGAGAAACTCACCAAAACAATTGTGGCGGTGTGCTGCATCTTCAAGTGATGTCAGCTGATACAGACTCACATGGAATTTTGCTAAGACAGACTAACATGCTGAGGCAAGACCTGTGAAGGACACGTGATGTTTGGAGGGAGTATAAATAGGACTCAATGGACTGTGAGAGAGGCTTGCTTGTAGAGGATAGCTTTGCAACACTTCTTGGCCGTGAGCCTTCGCTGATCTTCGATTCATTGAGAGAGGCACAGAATCTCTCCTGGCATCCCCGTTGGTCTTGGTCCCTCCTGTCAACTCCTGCTGATTTGGCTGAGGCCTGGTTGTTTCTGCTAGGTCACGCCACTGCTACTGTTATCCCAACACTACTGAACTGGACTCCTGGTGTGTCTGTCAAATGTTTGTGAGTGGATCAAGCTGCCGCTGCTGACCTGTGAACTGAACTGCTGATTTCCTGACAACACAGATGGGATTTGCTCCAAAGACCCATTTCTAAACAGGTTCACTTCCCCTGTATCTTTTCTTTTCCACTACCTCTGATGGGTGGTGGGCTAGAAAGGAGGTTAAAGTGTTTAAGACCCATTATTAAAAGTAGGCTTTGAGCCGGGCAGTGGTGGCACACACCTTTAATCCCAGAGGCAGGCAGATTTCTGAGTTCGAGGCCAGCCTGGTCTACAGAGTGAGTTCCAGGACAGCCAGGGCTACACAGAGAAACCCTGTCTCGAAAAACCAAAAAATAAATAAATAAATAGGCTTTGAAAAAATTAAAGCTACACTTATCAAAGTACAAGAAGCATACAGAACACCTAATAGACTGAACCAGAAAATCCCCTCAGCACGTAATAATCAAAAAATTAAATGTACAGAACAAATAAGGAACATTAAAAACTGCAAGGGAGTCTAATGTTAGTAACATTTATAAAAAACTAGAAATGAGCACCCCAGAAAACAGAGCATTAAAACCTTTTTATGATAATATATAAGTGCATTTATGAAACCTAAATCCCTTGATAAAATATGGGATTATGGGCTGGGTGATGGTGGTGCACATCTTTAACCCCAGCACTAGGGAGGCAAAGGCAGGCAGATCTCTGTGAGTTCATGGCCAGCCTAGCCCACAGAGCAAATTCCAAGACAGCAAGGCTACACAGCGAATCCCTGTCTCGATAAAACAAAACAAAACACCCCCCCAAAAGCTGCATGGAAAAAGGAAAAACAAATATATCACTATCAATAGAGACCCTAAAA
Organism: Tokudaia tokunoshimensis; assembly: GCA_036184795.1. NCBI lineage: Eukaryota > Metazoa > Chordata > Mammalia > Rodentia > Muridae > Tokudaia > Tokudaia tokunoshimensis. The sequence continues at coordinate 38,074,575 of BTHU01000018.1, read as the reverse complement.
GCCAGAAAGGCCAGGACAGATGTGCTTCAGACTCTAAATGACCATAAATGCCAGTGCAGACTATTATACCAAGCAAAAGCTACAAACTCATTGAACCAAACAACTCTCTACTGAGTAAAAAAATGTTTCAAAGAAAGAAATCAAATCAATTCTAGAGTTGAATGACAATCAATACACAGCGTATCTAAACTCATGGGACACAAGGAAAGCAGTTCTAAGAAGCAAGTTCAAAGTATTATGTGCCTACATTAAAGAGAGAGAGAGAGAGAGAGAGAGAGAGAGAGAGAGAGAGAGAACCTCATACTAGCAACTTAACAGCACACCTAAAAGCTTTAGAACAGAAATACTAAATCACACCCAAAAAGAATAGACAGCAAGAAATAATTAAACTCAGGGCTGAAATCAATAAATTAGAAACAAAAAGAACAATAAAAAAAATCAGTGAAACAGAGTTGGTTCTCTGAGCAAATCAATAAGATTGACAAGTCCTCATCCAAATTAAATAACAGGGTGAAAAAGAAGATCCAAATTAACAAATTTAGAGATTAATTGAGGGACACAATAACAGATATCAAGGAAATCCTGAGAATAATGATAAGGACATATTTTAAAAGTCCATACTCCACCAAACTGGAAAATCTAAAAGAAATAGATAATTTTCTCAATAGATACCACTTACCAAAATTAAATAAAGATCTGATAAGAAATTTAAATAGATCAATAACCACTAGTGAAATAGAAGCAGTCATTGAGTATCCCCCACAACAAAACAAAGAAATAAACAAACAGAAATTAGAGCCAGATGGTTCTAGTGCAAAATTCTGCCAGATTTTCAAAGAAGAGTTCACGCCAATGCTCCTCAAATTACTCCACAAAATAGAAACAGAAGGGGCATTGCCTAATGCCACAATTTACCCTTACATAAAGACCCAACCCAACAGAAAAGAATTACAGACCAATTTCCCTTATGAACATAGATGCAAAAGTACACAATAAAATACTTGCAAACTGAATCCAAGAACACAAAAAAATTAGCCAATGTAATCAAGTAAGCTTCATCCCCAAAATGCAGGGATCATTCAATTTGCATAAATTGACAAATATAATATTATATTTAATATAATAAAGACACTTATGGTATTATAAGTGATCTGAAAAATTCCACCAAGAAACTCCTATAGATGATAAACACTTCCAGCAACATAGTTGGGTACAAAATTAACTCACAAAAAATAAGTAGCCCTCCTACATACAAATGACAAACAGTCTGAAAAAGAATTCAGGAAAACAACACTTTTCACAATAGCATCAAATAATAAAATATCTTGCAGTAACTCTGACTTATATGATAAAAACTTCAAGATTCCAGGCAGCTGCTGAAGATACCGGAGGGGCAGGTTCTAGTATTGGAGAGCTGAGGCCATCTTCTGGGCCGCCTGGCGGCCATTGTGGCCAAGCAGTTACTGCTGGGCCGGAAAGTGGTGGTTATATGCTGTGAGGGCTTCAACATTTCTGGAAATTTCTACAGAAACAAGCTAAAGTATCTGGCCTTTCTCCGAAAGCAGATGAATACCAACCCCTCTCGAGGCCCCTTCCACTTCCGAGCCCCCAGCGGCATTTTTTGGCGCACTGTGTGAGGCATGCTGCTCCACAAGACCAAGAGAGGCCAGGCTGCCCTGGAACGCCTCAAGGTATTGGATGGGATCCCTCCTCCTATGACAAGAAAAAATGGATGGTGTCCCTGCTGCCCTCAAGGTTGTTTGGCTGAAGCCTACCAGAAAGTTTGCTTACCTTGGGGTGTCTGGCTCATGTGGTCAGGTGGAAGTACCAGGCAGTGACAGCCATTCACAGGGAGGAATGGAGGGAAAAGGCCAAGATCCACTATTGGAAGGAGAAGCAGCTCTTGAGGCTGTGGAAACAGGCAGAAAAGAATGTGGAGAAGAAAATCTGCAAGCTCACAGAGGTCCTCAAGACCAATGGACTCCTGGTGTGAACCCAATAAAGATTGTTTGTGCCTCATGTCTGCCTGGCCTGCCTTCCTCCACCGCCGACCAGGGAAGTGGGGACCAAAGGTTCCTTAGGCAGTGCTCCTGTGGGTAGAGGGTACATTTAGACAGCTGAGAGCTCACCACCTGCTTGAGTTTTATTAAAGTGAAACCATGGAATGACTTGAGCTTCAGCGCTGAAAATGAGTAGCAGGGCTTCCCCACCCACCTGACCCAATACCATATTCTGCAGCCATGAAAATGAGGGCTACACACCTGAGCTGGAATTTAGAAGTGCACACTGAAGATACTGACTAAAGTACAAGCACTGCCTTTGTTCCTTCCCAACAGACCACAAAGCAATATTTTTCTGGAGGGTTCTATGTGCTAATAAATTATTTGACTTAAAAAACAAAATTAAAAAAAAACCTTTAAGAATGAAGAAAGAAATTGAAGATGATATCAGAAGATGGAAAGATCTCCTATGTTCATTGATCAGTAGAATCAATATAGTAAAGATTATCATTTTGAGAGACCAAACTTACTCCATCTTGGGACTGGCCTCCATTTTTTTTTAAAGAAGAGTCTGAGAACTTGACCTGCAGCTGAGCCCAAACTGCACCCAAGTCCCAGGAAGAACCACGTAGTTTGTTTCTGGCACATACCCCAGAGTTACTCCCTAGCTACTCTCTAGCAACAGCCAATCAAGATTCGTCTGATAGTTCCAGATGTGCTTTCAGACTGTTCATGGTTTTGCAAACCCACCTGTCAGTTTGCAATAGTCATTCAATTAGATGCTTGCCAGGCTGGAAACCCTCTCACTTGCCGGATATTTCCTATAAGACCTTGTTCGGCTAAGGGCTCGGGCCCTCACCCTCCTGTCCTGTGTCCTGTGTCAGCAACGAGCCCAAGCTTGAGCTTGAATAAAAAGACCTTAGTACAATTGCATCAGAATCAGTCGTTTGGAGTTTGAGACTGCTTCCTGAGCAAGCACAACAATCTTACCAAAAGCATTCTACAGATTCAATGCAATCACCATCAAAATTCCAATACAATTCTGTAAATGTAACTTTTTTTCACCAGATGTAACTGTCATCTCAGAGGCTTACTGTTAAATAAACTCAGTCTTTTTAGCCCTTTCTGAGCTCTGGCAAGCTGGTTCAACTCTTCTGTTCTAGTCCAAACTCCTTTCCGAGCTGACTGATCTAAACTGGCTTCTCTCAGCTTCTCACTGAATTGTCGTGCTAGGCCTCACACTAACTCAGGTGATCTCTTCTAATCTTCTGGCTCTGCCTCATTTTCTGGCTGGTTCTGTTGTCACCTGTCACCTGTTTCTGTAAAATGTTCCCAGTTTAAACCCTTCTTCTTCTTCTTCTTCTTCTTCTTCTTCTTCTTCTTCTTCTTCTTCTTCTTCTTCTTCTTCTTCTTCTTCTTCTTCTTCTTCTCTCTCTGTCTCTCTCTCTGTCTCTCTCTCTCTCTCTCTCTCTCTCTCTCCTCCCACTGTTCTCTTAAGTCATTTCTCTTTTCTGTCTGTTCTCATGAAAGTTGGGAATAACTTAAGTTTGACTCATTCTGTCAAATCTTTCTTTGATTCATCACTTTCAAACATGGTTTCTATAAACTAACCTTATTTTCATTTTTTGGGATTAAAGGTGTGTACTAAGGACACGTGTGAATTCCAGTCAGATCGTACTGTAATCCAGGGCATGTCTACATTCTAACTGGATCCAGAGCAGTCATACTTTTGGATTAAAATTTCTTTACATAATTCTTCACAGGACTTGAAAAAAGTTTTCAGCTTCATATGGAAACACATATACACATTCACACATACACACACAAACACACACACACACACACACACACAAGTAGTGTAGCCATAAACTTATGTGGGTGTTTTAGGGGGACAGACATACAGAACCCATACACTACAAGACATCTTTTGTTGACTGCTGAACAGTGGCTTCTCTTCTTCTCCTGCAAAGGCATGTAGATAATATTTCAACAATAACCACACACACACACACTAGCTAAAACAATCCTGAATAATAAAAGAACTGCTGGAGGTATCACCATCTCCAATCTCTACCTGTACCACAAAGCTACAATGATAATACAGCATAATACTGCCACAAAAATGGACATATTAATCAATGAAATAAAACTGAATATCCAGAAATATAGTCCACACACCTATAGGAAACTAATAAAGAAGCCAGAAATACATACACTAGGAAGAAGACTGTTGAAGCCTGCCCCCAGCATAGTTGTAGCCATTTTGTCCCATGCCTGCCAGCTATTTGATATTGTTGTTGTAATATGCCTGCTAGTCATTGATGCAGAAAAATAAATTGACTCAGAGCAGGGTCATGCTGACCACATACCCTGTTATACTCTGTACATTATGAAGTTGCTTCATCTTAAGAAATTCCACAACTATAAGCTTCAGGTAGGACCCATCAAATTAAAGATCAGTATGAACCATTATGTCTAAAATTGCTTGAATCAGGACTGGCCACTGGTCAGCACATCCAGCTCATTGTGGCTTATGCAGTTTTAGCCTTTATAAGCTGACATAGAAAAGTGCTCAGAGTCAGAGCCCAGCCCCCAAATTCTGGGCTATGGCCTGAATGATCAGTCTTAAGGCATGCATTCAATAAATCATCCCTGTGTGGCTGAGAAAAGTTTTTGTGCGGTTTGTAGTGTGACTCCTGGGCCCCCAAAAAGACAATATCTTCAAAAAATGGTGCTGGCTCACCTGGATAGCTGCATGTAGAAGAATGCAAATAGATCAATACTTATCACCCTGCACAAAACTCAACTAAGAAATGTCTCAAAGACCTCAGTGTAAGACCAGATAAAATAAATGTTGTAAATGACAAAGTGGGAAATAACCTTGAACTCATTGAAACAGGAAAGAAATCTTTCAGAATAGAACAGTAATAGCACAGGCACTGGGCTGGTTTGAATAAGAATGTCCCCCACAGGCACCTATATCTGAATGCTTACTCATCAGGGAGAAGCACTGTTTGTAGAATAGAAGGATGAAGATGTGTGACCTTGTGTCTTAGTTAGTGTTTCTATTGCTGTAAAGAGACACCATGACCAAGGCAACTCTTATAAAGGGCAACATTTAATTGAGACTAGCTTATAGGTTCAGTCCATTATTATCATGGTGAGAAGCATAGCAGTGTCCAGGCAGGAATGGCACTAGAGGAGCCAAGAGTTCTACATCTTGATTTGACTGACTCTTCTGCACTGGGCCACTCCCACAGTGATGCACTTCCTCCAACAAGGCCACTCTTACTCCCACAAGGCCACACCTCCTAACAGTGCCATTTCTCATCAACCAAGCATATTCAAATCACCACAACTTGATAGAGGAAGTAAGGCCTTACTGGAAGAAGTGTGTCACTGGAGTGGCTTTTGAGGTTTCAAAAGCCTAGACCATGCCAAGCATCTTGCTCTTCCTCTCTCTCCTGCAGATCAGGGTCTAGCTCCCAGCTACTGCTCCAAGCAGCTGCCTGCACGATGCCATGATCCCCACCATGGAGATAATGGACTAAACCTCTGAAACTGCAAGCATACCCCCATTACGTACTGTCTTTTATAAGAGTGACCTTGGTCATGATGTCTCTTCACAGCACCAGAACAGAGACAAAAACTAAAAACAACAAATGGGATTTCATAAAACTGACAAGGGTAGGTATATATGGCAAACGGTACCACCATTCTGACAAAGCGGCAGGTTTAAAAAAAAAAGACTTTTACCAGGTACATATTAGATAGAAGGGTAATATCCAAAATATATAAAGAACTCAAAAATGGGACTTCAAGAAATCAACTCAATTAAAACATGGGGTACAGTTCTAAGCAGAGAATTTGCAAAAGAAGAAACACAAATGGTTGAGGAACACTTAAAGAAATGTTCAACATTCTTAGCCACCAGAGAAATGCAAATCAAAACTATCCTGAAATTTCATTTTATACCAGTCATAACCAAAATTAATAAAACAAATGACAGTTCATGCTAGCAAGGATGAGGAGTAAGCGAAATTTTTATTCATT